>JANSTQ010068777.1:0-14954 GCA_026167885.1 Bergia puertoricense | reverse complement strand
AAATCACGACCAAAATTTGCGGAAACTGCTGGAAAGAGCACGTGAAGTCAACCTTAAGCTCAACAGCAAGAAGATAATTTTCTCTTTGACTTCCTTCTGCAAAGTCACTGGTATTCGTCTTGGAGCATGTTGGACCGGTACATGATTGCTGTCTAGTACAAAGGTATTTGCATCCCCGATATGTCCAAGTCCCTTGAACACATCTTTGAACTCTGTGAGGATAGTATTCTTGGTTAATGGAACCTGAACCAGACTAGGTGACTTTCCCTCTTCAGATGCTACACTGTTGATGACTTCTGGGCTGACTTTCAAAAGTCCTAATTGCTCACAAGTCTCGGCTGAGAGTAGTGGCTTGTTGGAGGTCTCAACAACTTGGAAATCAAGTGCCATCATACCGTCGTTTCTGTGTACTTTCAGCGTTGCAACTCCACTCGGTTTCATATAAGATCCATCATATAATTTCAGTTTCACCTTACTGTCTCTCATTGGCAGATCACCTGTCTGTGCAATTGCTGCCAGATCTCGCATTCCGATGATATTGCAAGTTGAACCTGTGTCTAGCTGGCACTCAACTTTGCTGAAGTATTTCTCCTCTGGATCCGAGAAAATAATATTGGAAATCAGCTGTTTTCTCCGCGTTTTGACACTGGAAATCTCTTCCATTTTCAGAAGTGAGTTGTCGGAAGCGCCCGGGTCATCTTCGGGATCACTTGGTAATTCTTCGGTGATTTGTCGGACACGCTTGCTCAAGGATTTATTTTGCTGAATTTTCTGATCTTTCTGGCGACAGACAACGGCAAAATGATTTGGCTTTGAACATAATCTACAAATCTGCTTATAGGCCTTGCAATCTTCGAGTTTGTGCATTTCTGGACGGCCACATCAGTTGCACATTTGCTTGTGTTGTCGAGTCGGTGTTTTCTTTGGTTTTCACGTGGTTTTGTCGTTGCGCCTCGCTTGAATGGTGTTGAGCTCATGGTCTTTTGCTTCGTCTTTCTTCATCGATTTGAGTTGTTTTTTGGCGATTTCTGATGCCCTACAGATGCTCAGTGTTTTGTCGAGATCCAAATTTTCCTCTTTTAATAGACGGAGTTTGGTTGTTTCGTCGTGAAGCCCAATAATAATTCTGTTGCGGATCATTTCGTCGGTGAGTGTGGAGTAACGACACAATACGGCGAGTTTTTGGAGCCTGTTGACGAATTCCTCAATTGTCTCTTCCTGACCTTGTGTAGCCATATTAAACCGATATCTCTCATACACCACATTTGTTTTTGGCTTGAAATATGCCTCTAAAGCTTTAAGACAAGCAGCGACGCTTTCCCTGTCCTCTTCGTTGAGATTTAAATTCAGAAAAATCTGTAAGCATTCTCTGCCCATAACGGATCTGAGAGTCGCAAGTCGGACTTTTTCCGAACGCTTGTCAAGCCCTGTAGCCACTTCATAGTCGCTCCATTGCTGGCTGAAAAATTCCCAATTACCTTTCCTATCTCCTGTAACTTTCATTGGTGAAGGAACCGGAAAGTTCGACGTGAACGTAAGAACTTCACTCGCAGGGCATACTTTCGGCGAATTATTTCAACTAATTCCCGAATGCTTTCAGGTCTGCTTTGTATCGGTGTTTAACTAATTTGTTGTGTGAATTTTATGCAGGGGCTGTCGAGAATTTATGTAGTTTTCACTTCTGACACCATGTTTCAACGTGTGGGGTTCTTAACACAAGCACGCCATTTTGTTAAACTCCAAGTAATTTTACTGGGTTGACATTTTACTGGGTTTACAGTTTACTGGAAATAGTTACAGTACATAAACCGGAAGTAGTCGGTACTTACTTCTTGTAACAGATGGAACTCATAAAGGAAGATAAATTTGACGTGAAATCTCAACTACTCAAGCTCTCACACTCGACAACCAAGACAGGAATCATCAGGATATTAAGCAGAGCCAGAGCTGTGAAATAATTAATCTTAGCAGCTTCAAGACTGACCCGGTTGCTTTGTTTACTGTTGACTGTTGTCATGTTGACTTTCACACTATGGTAGTCTGTGAACAGACTCTCTGATCGGAGAGTCTGTCCACAAACTACTTTCACACTGAGCCATGATCGACTCTTCGGCAGAACTGCTATGTGGGCTATGGCGTTGATGGGCCATAAGGATGTTTTTTTCCCTGGGCCACCATAGTGATGCTATAATCATCTGCTTCAGGCAAGGGGTATATGTCATCTCTCTGGTTAAGGGAGTGGGGGATGTCCCCAAAGATCTTTTGCAATGTTTCATCAAACAGATCTTGGGATGCTTTCAGTTGGCTCCTCATACTAGTTGCTTTGGCCAGAAGTTTCCCAAGGTATGGAAAGAGCTTGAGTTGGTGGTATCCTTGATGCCTGCCAAGCTTGGTCCACAGTTTGTAGTTGTGGAACTTGTGGAAAAAATCTTCAACAATGGGGGATTGCATTATTTGGCTTTGCTCCATGGGTTTGTTTGGTACTCTAAGGTCAATACTGGCTCTAATCATGTGAGGGTATAGCTCCTGTACTGATTTTTGTGAAAATCTGGGCTTAGGTTGCACCACAACCTAAGCAGTGTTCTAGCTAGCTAAAAAAAATGACAGGGTGTCCTAATTTGCATATCATTAATATTCATCTTTCACAAATATTAATGAGATATAATTATTATCCCAGCTTTATCAGTTTATGATTTTATTAATACTGGATATGTTCACACAACAACAACTGACTTCTTCAATCAACCTGCTATTTATTTACAAATTTTTCTAAAAATATTTTTGAAAAGTTTGTTGAAGATTCAAAATATCCAATATACCATGCAATATGAAAGATCTCAAACTGAAACATAATTGAAAACATGTATTACCTATTTCATAACTTGTTTAATGTATAACCTATTTTATAACTTGTTAAAAGTGAAAATTAGAAATTTACTACAAGTATAAGTTCTAGATAGTAACAAATACATACCGTCTTTACTCTAATTTAAGTGCCCCCCCCATTTAAGTGTCACCTGACCAAATAATTTTTGTTTTCATTCTTTTTTAAGCCACACAAACACAACATTTAAAAATAAATGCAGTTCATTTTCTTTATGCTACTATCAGTAGGCAAGACTACTGTCAGATTATACTGCTATTGTGCCCAGGTCTGTTAATGTGGTTTTGCTGAGCAGCGGGGGGAGAGCTGGTTTGCCCTTTTACAATGGTGAATTATTTTACTGTTTTGCCACAAGGTTGATTGCGAATGGTTGTGTTTAATTCTCCTTTTACTTGAAGTGATTGCTTATAATAAGTGAATTTAACTTGGTCCTATATGGAGTGGTGGTGGGTGTGCCATACAGTTGGTAAAGGCCTTGAACTGGTTCTCGTCCATTAGTTTGATGTCCACTCCACCTGATACATGCAGTTCTACATGGATGCCCATGTCCTACAATGCCCCTATCACTGTCTTAGATGTTGTTTCTGTCTCCGTGATTTGTTTAACTTCAGCTGAAAAGTTTTCTTATCTTGCTATATGTGTAGAAAATACAGTACTTGTTGTGTGAACTCGTTGAGTTGTTCTCAGTCAAGTCTTCTTTTTCCATCCAGCTTGTGGCTCAGTGTCTGCATGTTTTTTCACAGGATACTGATCCTCTTGTTTCAAAAACTACAAAACTCCCGATACAGGTCCCATAATTATTATGTGAGCTGGGACCTGATGCCCAGTTCAATAATATAACATACGGTAACAGTATTGAAAATTATTTTTTGGATTAGAGAATAGCAGTGTTACAATTCTTGACAAACCAAGTACATGTATATGTAGGCCTAACTCTTTTAACCTACAATGTAGATTCTAGAGCTGCCAGTTTTTGTAGCCTTAAATATGTTAAGGTGTACAACTGTGTGTGTGCATGAGTGTATAAGTATTGAGATTTAGCCACTCAAACTCAAAGTAAATGTGTGTGAAGTTTCTTTTAAATGACTTATGAATATGATCCAAATTTTGTTTGAATGCTCTTTATTTTTTAATTTTCCAGTCTTTGAGTCATAAAATTACACTTTACTCACAACAGTTAAATGCACATGCATACATCCCAGCCTTCCTATATTTCCTATTTTTCCTATTTATTTTATAGGATCCTATAAAACTCGTATAATTGGCCAAAAACTCCTATATATACTTCCCATAAATACTGCTGAACTAATAAATAAGAAAATAAATCGAGGGGCCCAACAGTTCAAACTAAGTTTCTTATGAGTGTACAGGTGGTATAATTATGTTGTCACTTGTGGTTTGATGTTCTTGGACAGTTTAATCAGTCTGGGGCAATCTTTCAGGGTAAGACCATTTCAACCTATTTTCACATTTATTATTATTATAATGATAATTATAATATATTAAGTAATACTTATTGTCTTTTTGTCATTATGGCTTGCATTTTAGATGTTTGTTTCATATTGAGAAGTTGTATCAAAAATGTCACTTGAGACATTTCCTTGCAAAAAAAATAGACAAACAAGGCACATTAATTTGGTTTTTCTTAAGGATTAACTGTAATCTTTAATAGAACAGCAAATTGTTTATATCAGCTCATATTTTGTTTGACGTTACTGGCACAATTTGGCCTTCAGTTTTACTTGCAGTTCAAATTCTGAAGGGTGGCAGGTGTCCCTTACCTCCAGAGCCACCTAGGTGTGCCCAGGACATTTGTAACAGATCAGTTTAGACTATTATCATAGAATGATTGTGAAATCCAAAAATAATATTATGTCAGTTGTTCATTTTTTTCTATTTTGTTTAATACAAACAATGTTTCGTAGGCAAGTCTTAGCTGAGTGTCAAGAATTCAAAGCAAGGCATGGATATATAATTTATTATACATGTACATGTAGTACATGTATTATTCACAAGCTTAAATGTTAAAAGTGTTCTTATTTTTTTTGCATAAAACAACAGACTGTTCTAGTACAAAAGTTGGATTTTTGTGGATCTGAGGGGGAGCTTCAACCTGAGATTGTTTAGGTTATTCACACACAAAAGAAGTAGGAAAAACTGGAAACCCTTTCTGCAAGAGAAGACAGAAACCTTTGTTAGGAAAAGACTCTTTAAGAGTCCTAAAATTTCCATCACACAAAAGAAAGATCATTAAAAGATGGGCAAAAAACTCAAAAGATGCTTAAAAGTTAAAAAGACAGATTGATATCTAAGGGCTCCAAAAGTCAGGATTTTGTTGCAAAAGACACACCATGTTGAGTTTTTTTGGTTACTGGGCATTTCCCCCACATGACATGCTATGCCAATAATCTAGTGAAAGAAATCGCTTTTCAGGGTTTAAGCATGCATTTTGATTTATAGGACTGGTAAACTTCAGACTTTTGGTATTATAGTCATAGAGATCTTTGGCTAGAGTGCTTGATAAAATATTGTAGAATAGCCAGCACTACCTACAGTACAACATTTCACAGTTCTGCATGAGCAAATAATGTCACTATATAATCATGTAAACTGATGTACATATAATTCCAATTTCCATTCAAATATTCCATACATCTCAACATTTGTGCATGGAAGCATTAAGGCTGACTTGGTTCATGTATATGTAATTACAGAAATAAAAAGTCAATTCTTGAAAAATATTGAAAGTGGATTGGATAAATATATAAAACTCAGACTGGATCAACAAAACCCAATTCGGATCAATAAAACTGGTATTGGATCAATAAAACCTGGATCAGATCAACAAAACCCAGTCCAGGATCAATCAAACTCAGATCAAAATAATTAATAAAACCTGGATTAGATCATGCATCACCATCAAGTATATAGCTGTTTCACCAAATAGCTGAATAAATAATTATACATACATGTACAATTGCAAAATTATTGACTGTTGATTTCATCTTTCCTTCTTCATTTATAATTAAGTTTATGATTTGTGATTTTGTGTTCTCAGTCAATAAAGCTCTAATGGCAAGCTTAAATAAAGTCTTTGGCGTCAAAACTAATGAGTGGAATTTAGCTGGATTGACCTGCTGATTGACTACCAAAAGACACAATTCTGTTTACATGTGCATTTGATTTACTGTCAGTAGTTTTTAAAATACAAATACTTCAATCAGGGTTTCAAATTATTACCAGTTTTAATTTAAA
The DNA here is from genome assembly GCA_026167885.1 of Bergia puertoricense. Classification (NCBI taxonomy): domain Eukaryota; kingdom Metazoa; phylum Cnidaria; class Anthozoa; order Zoantharia; family Parazoanthidae; genus Bergia; species Bergia puertoricense. The sequence goes on along the minus strand of JANSTQ010068777.1, from coordinate 8,815 downwards.
TTGATTTGACTGTTGCTTGGTCATGTTGGAAAAAGAGGGATAGAATGTCATTGAAAAGACCAATAAAACAGTCTTGACGTATAACATACAGTTTTAAAAGCATTGCATTGCCATAAATTATACAAAACAGTCGTGAATGATCAGTGAGTCTTTAGGTTACTGGATTTTTCTTTTGTGTGCCACTTTCTTGATTTGTGGAAGAAAAGCATTGTTTTACTATGCCGTTCTTTAACAACCTGCCTTACTGGTGTGGGAAAAAAATGCTAAAAAAATCAAAATCATCACACCTCCAAAACTTTATTGTTTAACGTATTTCATGATCAGCAAATAGCTCATGAGACCTAAAAGGTGCCAAAATCTTGGCAGGAGCTCCTTGCACAGTCTGCTGCTGTTTATATTCAGGGTTAAATTCAAACCAGGCTTGGGAAATATTTTTAATTAGTCTCTGGTCACACACTAAAAGAAGTTGATTCTTTAGATTTTTTGTGATAAGGGGGTCTATATAGGGGGTCAAACGTTCCACAAACCGCCATAATTTTTCTTCTGAAACCGTTAACAGCTCCCATTTTTTCTTAAAAACCGCAACCGCCATTTATTTTCCATAAACTGTCACAGCCATTTTTCCATAAACATTGTTTCTTTATAAGTAGTTCCATCTAAATGTTTGTTCCCTTGTTTAAAAGCATCACAATCTTTTAATTAGCTATGAATGGAGTTCCCATAGGCAAATCAATTCAATCATACACAGCAAAACTCAGAAAGATACATTTTGAAAGGTTCTTGGGATACAGGAAACAAAGACGACACTTCAGATGTAGAATGTTTTGTCTATCATGCATGATAAGTTTCACTAACTTCAGCCAATTGAAGTTAGCAGCACGGTGGTTGAATAGTAATTAGTTGGTCTAATGAGTTATGTCATTGAGCAGGGTGTAAACATTATGCACTTAGGATAATTGTCCACTGGTGTAGTACCTGCAGCACCTTGAAACAGGAGATAAAACACCAGGTAGTTGACCAGTGGTTGGCTTTTGAAGGATTCGGCATTTTAAAACTTTCATAATTTAATTTTTCACTGAATAAACTATCCATTGAAACACACTCAGGGTTCCCACTTGTAACTCAACATTAAATTCAAGGACTTTTCAAGGACTTTCAAGGACCTTTTTCAACGAATTCAAGGAGTTGTGTGGCAATTTAAACTTGAAGGTTTTCCATATATTTGCTATAAATATCAAACAGTGCTTAAGTTATGAGGATTTTTATTCTGCATCAAATAACCTGCACTATGTGCAGGCATTCTGGTGGCCCTAAAATTCCTAAAAATCGCTAAATATTTTTACTTGTCCTAAAAAGCCCTACTTTTCCAGCATTTTTTAGAGTTTTCCCTAAAAAAACCCAACTTTTTTTTCTTTTTTATAATGGTTGAGTGCAACTGGTGTTATTGAAAGTGCTTGACATGGAATCTGCTTCTGTTGTTTCTTCGATGACAGTGACAACAGTGCTTGTGGCTTCAAGTCTCTGATCTTTGATCCATGTCAGGCATTTTCAAGATGAGAGTTGCGCTCTATATCTCTTTTGACTAGTTTTAATTTAAGTATGTTTCTGTTTGAACATCAGTAGTATAGAAAGGTAAGCAGAATCGTTTGGTTTTTTTCTAAATAAAAGCCCTAAAATAGCCCTATATTCCTGCCATTTATCCCTGAAAGTCCCTATTTTTCAGAGAAAATGGCCCTAATTTTCCCCCTAAATTTTGTCACAAGCCAGCCAGAATGCCTGTATGTGGCAAAATCCGGAGACTTAACCTTATTGGAGATTGGTCAAAGTTCACAGCCTATCACAAATCCTGTGCAATACAAATTTGCTTTTGAGGTCGAGCTCACGTTTTTCAGTCTGAACTCTCTTTTGCTTTTGTCGATTTTAAATCAAAGATTTAAACAAATGTTACTAGTTTGCTGGTGTCTCATCAGTCAATTCCATGATTTTCAAGGACTCCCAATGATTTTCAAGGACTTTCCAGGCTTGGAATTATGCTTTACAAATTCAAGGACTTTCAAGGATTTTCAAGGACTGTGGGAACACTGCACACTATTCACCCAAACCTAGATCTTGTTCCAGCAGCTGGCAGTGGATACCAACTATCTGGATGTGTAAAGTAATTTGCACTCCGAATTGACATTTTTTCACATTTTCCTTCTAGCAACAGCAGACTTCACTCCTGAAGTGGGTGATTGAATGAAAGTGCTCAACGTCAAGTGTCATGCAGCTCATCAAATTTGTCGCAATGTAACTGTGCTGCTTCATGGTATCTTTCAGATGGTTCAGTTCCCATTTAATGAGATGAACTGAGTCAAGCTTGCAAAAAATGGCGACGCACCTTATAAACTTAAACTTAATAAACTTAAACTTAAACTCTCCGTGGGCTCCGTTGTTGCCATCCTAAACTATGGCCTTGGCCTAGCCTGACCTCTACTTTTAGGCCTAGTTAGAGCACAAGGTAATATGAGAATGAGGTTATGTGCACCTCAGAAATGGGCCTTCTGAGACTTCAATTCATACAGACATCATTATTTCAAACACTGTAATTTGCTCGTAAATATGCATGTGAAAAATGTTGAATTTCCGTCGCTGCACCATGATTTGTTAACCATAAACTGCCATGAAAATTAGGATATATCCGCAATCTGACTCCAAAAATGGGCTGAAACCGCCTAACTGCCAGACTATAATAGATTCCCTGATAAGGCAGACACAAGACATTACTTATTACTGTTTTGTTGTTTAGGTTTGCTTGCAGTACACTTGCTTGGCCTGATCCCCAGTGACAACATGAGAGATCTTCAAAACTGTCAAATGCATGGACATGTTTTGTAAATTTCACAACCGCACTGAAATGTCTGAGTGCAGCACTGCTCACAAATGTTAATTTCAAAACCAAAAGTTCTAGGGGTTACATTTAGTCTTTGCTGTATATGAGAAGCTTAACTAGAGTTTTAATTTACATATAAAATTTTGAAAAGAGTTGACATATCTATAACTACATGGGCAGAAACTTCAAAGTTTATTATCAATTAAATGTGCCAAAATATTCATTGGTTTGTTTTACCATTATTAGACTGGTTGAATTGATTGCCATTAAATAAATATACACAGCATACATGTACTTTATACCTGCTGCGCCAGATGCAAAAAGGTATGGAAATGTTGCACATGGAAATACTCATTTGTTCTGGCAAGGAATTACATACGAGTCTATCGATACTAATGAACATTCTATCTGAGGTATTTGCAAGTTATCTTACCGAAATGAGTAATGTGATGCTTGCAAGTAAGCATGCAAGATTTTCATGAGTTTGGTAGCCTTCCCTTTGGAATTACAAGAGCTTTAAGGAAAACAAGTAGCTACAGTAGTATAAACTGACAATCAATTTACTGAGCACTTTTGACATAAATAATCATAAAAGTTTACTGAAAACGATATTTTAGGGACTTGAAATTTCAAGATTTTATGTTGGAGCATCTCTTCAGACCCCCTAAAAGTCATCATTCCTTGGATGCTTTGATTATTTCCTCCACCCACAAAAATCCAAATTTGGCATAATGGTCCTTAGGTTGGACACTGGAGTATAAAGATAAAGATGTTTTTTGGCCTCCTAATTTGAAGTTCCCTGCAGTCAAGTATTGATTTTTTATATCGTTGCATATATTTGCAGCCATTGGTTCATTGGTTCCGGTTTTCAGACCGAGAAGGAAGGAAGTTTCCCGAGAGTTCATTCAAGCTGATGTTTTATCTCTGTGCATACTTGTTTTGTGTCTACATTTTATTAGTGAGCGGGAGATACAACTTCCTTGGTGATTTCAGCACAGTTTGGAAAGGTAATTAAACTTTGCTATTTGATTAATGAAGCAAAATAAGGTCTACATGCATGTACAGTATGTACTTTACCTAATCTACTTGTTTGTTGAAATTAGATTAATAAAAGTAATGCTTCTTGCAAGACTCCCACCTGTAGGAACATTCCTAACATTTTTAAATTGCTTACATTAGCTTTGTGCTCTTCTGTTGGATAAAGGATGGCAAATGGTGCGAAATCAAAATTTTGCAGCACATGAAAAACTTGAATTAATTTGTACTTTTTGAATCATTAAGCATATAGTAATTAACAGGAAAAACTTGCAATCCCATGTTAACTTTCCAAGTATTATTTTGTGTACATGTGTTGCATGTGTATAAGAACCCGTGCATAATTTGCACTCCCATTTTGAAGCCTGATTCCAGAAAAGTCATGCTCCGCTGCAAATAATTTTTGAAAATAATCGGAATGTTCTTAATTTTAGTTCTACTAGCATGATATTCACTTGTGCTGATGCAAATTCTTTAATGTTGTGCTGTTCAGGAATACATTTTATGATGTTCTCTTCATTTTCTGCTACTGTTTACTGCAGCATGGTCAGTTGCAATCTACTTTGATGATGCCTGTAACATTATATAAACGAGGAGACCTGGAACAAACTTCACTTGCTGGTCATGTGACAAAAGTCAAGATGGCAGCCAGAACATGCACAATCTGTTTTTCTCCTTCAAATCTTTCCACATTTTGTGTAAAAATCCAGGAGATAAATATGTAGATCAGACTTTTACCTCTTTTTTGACCCAACATCCATTTTGGGACGTACATGTATTTGTAGCACCACACAGAAGTCCCTTGTGAGATCATCGAATTTGACGTCACAACCTAGTCAGCATTTTCATTTTTTATAGAACGGTTGGATCTTTACAAAAAGGCATCATGAAACCAGATTGGCCAGAAACTGCCCGAGCCAGAAAAGAAAAGCAGACTAGAGTCCAGTGCAAATGTACAGGAAAACTCTTCATTTGAATTATTTGGTTATCGAAATACTCGAGAAAATGCAACCTGAGTTTTCAATCAAGTTCATAAAAACTATGTCAGTCTGTGATTCAAACTCAAAACCCATGACTGAAGTGATAGATGAACCTGAAGCCAGACAAACGTTTGTTTTGATTTACTTGCCGTGGGAGTTGTTCAACTTTGTAGTTTTTGTGTTTTTATACAACTTACTTCATATAAAAAGAAAAGGGTTTGTGTATAATATGCATCTCCTTTTTGAAGGTAAAAGAGAGCATTATACATGGGTAAATACGGTAACAGCTCAGAAATTGGGATTTGTCATTACAAGAGTGGTTGTGCATTCTGTAAGGCTGTCAATTGAGAGTTTACATGTAGTTACCAAATTTACATTGCCAACTGATACCATTAAGATATAACTTAATACATTATTGTATATAACCATTGCAAATTTATTAAAAAGCTGCACTGAAAATATTTTTTAGGATCTCTGCTGTTCCTGGTCTTGAATAAAAAATTTTCAAGGCTGAAGAGTGTATGGTACAATGTATACACGTTTGTACATGTATGATAGTAAATGCTTGATTCAGTAGGCAAGTGTACTCTGTATAAAGTTCTGTTTCTTCCATAATTTTCAATAATAATTACACATTGCCTGTTACTAAACTGTATAAAATAATAAAGATCAATAATAATTATCTGCAATGCAGATCACTATAGATCAACAGGACTTCACAAGAGACATTGTGCTAGGCAGTCTCAATGAGTTGGTGTTCAGATTACTATTTTTTATTATTGTTATTAATATTATTATTAGGTTACAGTAGACTGAAATCAAAAATTTACGCATGAGTTACTGTTAGTATCTCATCTCCGAAATCTTAATGTATGTGCCCTCGTGGCAGCCACAAATTCGTAATTGTCCACGAGAAAACTAAATTGCTATCCTTGCCCACTGTGTTGACCATTCTTTTTCTATCTAAATTGAAACTTCAAGGAGTCGCCCATTATAGCTCCTCTACTCCAAAAACTTATGCTTCGACTTCTTTAACATATGGCCCCGATAATCCATCAGCTATGAAAGGCCATTAACCAACTCCAAAGAAATCTCCGATGAAATATGCAACAAACAACAGTGACAAAGACATCTCATTAACATATTACTCTTGAGTAACAGCAACAGTGCCAACAAGAATGATGCGTGCCAACAAGATTCAACGTTCCATGCCCCATCGATTACGAGCTTCATGTCCATGTGAATCAGTTCTCCTCAGATCTTGTCTTGATCACCGAAACATGGCTCCGTGATTCAATCTTGGACGAAATCATAAACATCCCAGGTTACTGCGTGGTTAGGAAAGACCGCTCAAAGTCAATTCATGGTGACGCCGTCAAGCATGGTCTTGACACCTTTATGCCTCAGAAATCCATCTGTGTATGTAACCAAGAGCCTCCATGGATGACAACACACCTGAAGAACTTAGTCAACAAAAGGCGGATAACTCCAGCTGATGGGAAGGAAAGACTCTAAGATGTACCGCAACAAAGTCAATAGAGAGCGCAAGCTCATTTGATATGGTACTGCCAAGAAAAAGTACAACAAAGTCTAAGGACCGAAGAAATAGTGGAAACAAGCCAAACAAATTTTGCGGAATGCAAAAGTCATCTGCCTCCCTACCAAACCCTGACAACGTAGCTCCAGAACAATTAGCTGACAAAATCAATGATAAGTCCGTAGCTGTCATGCAAGACTACAGACCAATTTTGGCCAGCGATCCCTGAATCTCCTCACACAATGATCAACCTATACAAGTGCATCCCTCAGCTGTATACAGCAAATCGTCCAAGCTACAAGCCAGTAAAGCCTCCGGTCCAGATGATATCAGTCCTTGGCTTCTTAAAGAGTATGCCGCGATCCTCGCTCACCCTATTTCCTTGATTTTCAATTGCTCATTCAAAGATGAAATGGTACCAGCTGACTGAAAAAAGGCCAGCATAGTCCCTATCCCAAAATCCAAGCCTGTCAAAGACATCAACAAATACCTCTTACTCCCGTAGTTTTGAAAGTCGCCGAGGAGTTTATCATCGATAAAGAACTAAAAGGCAGCTATCAAATCAGTAATTGACACAAATCAATACGGGGGTATAGAAAAATCCTCTTCTACTATGACCTTGATATCCATGCTCCACCAATAGTCCAAATTCACCGATGGGAATGCCGCCAGTGTCTGAGTCATTTTATTTGACTTCCAGAAAGTCTTTGATTTAGTAGACCATAACATTCTTGTAAGTAAACTGAAGCACCTCAACATCAAGCCATCTGCCTTTAACTGTATAGTTCATTTCCTGACCAACCGACAGCAGAGGGTCAAAATTGCAGATCATTCATTCTCTCAGTGGTGTCACGTCCCAGCCGGTGTACCCCAAGGCAGCAAATTAGGTCCATGGTTGTTCTTGTTAATGATCAATAACTTGAGTGTAAACTTCATTGATGATACACCGATGTCGGAGGTGGTTCCTAAAATGTCACCCAGCATTATCCAACCCGCAGTTGATGAAATGGTGGTGAGATCTGACCTAAACCGCTTCCAAATGCACCCAACCAAATCTAAAGAAGTCCGTATCGACTTTGCCAAACAGCCACGATACTTCAAACCAGTACAAGTTGAAGGCAGAGAGTTAGAGGTAGTGAAGCAGTATTTTTCTTAAGGTCGGGGAAAATAGGTACAGGTGTTGGGAACATAGGTACACCTTTATATCGAAATGTGAGTCCGAGCATGGAGGAGGGACATGTGAAATTTTATGTGTTTTAGGGGACTTTTATCACTTTTTATGCTAGTTTGCAACCTAAATTTCTCTTTGCTTGATCAGTTTAGAAAGCGTTTTTCTTGAAAAACAACTGTACATTTTGTCCATTAGACCTTATCAGCTACATATTTTTAGAATTACAATAACATAATATTGCAATAAAAAATTTTGAATTTACCAGTTCACATTGATTATTGACATTGACCCGTTTACTTCAGCTCAGTTTTTAATGTAGCATTCAGTTTATTACATTACAAAATAATGCAGTTCTCAAACACACAACTTGCAGGAAGGTCTTGCTGTTGGTTTTAGCTAAGGCCACCAATTGATCGAAACGCAGATGTATACTGTCACAAAGCCTTTAAGGCATAATGCCGGTTAACCTTTTCGGATAAGGAAATCTCCACATATTGACACACTGTTCGCTTTTCTTCTCTTACATAAATGGTCAAATTTGCTAAAAGAAAAAGCCACTAGCACTGCATTTTTACCAGCTGATCTTGGCGTTATTTAATGATCTTCTCCACTTTTGATCTCACCTGCGGTTTCACGGTCCATTACACTTCCAAAACACGCACGGGTCAATTTTGAAATACTTTACTTAAATTCGATTGCGTTTTAAACTATTTTCTCGATAATACTTCGCAGTAAAAGTTGCTAATCAAATGGAAAAACCTGTTCAGTTTAAAGTGCTGCTCTAAAAAATTGAGTGTTGGCTAGAGACTGTAAACATGTCATTTTCTCAGGCGTTATAGAGTTAGATTATACAATTTGAGATCAAATTTCCCTTGAGTTCGTATAGTTTGGCTTTTGAGTTCTACATGTACATTCTTGGTAACTTTTTCGATACGTGTAAGTAGGAACTCTCCCGCTTCTCAGTTTCGTTCTTTTGGCATGAACATCTGGTCACAGGCTATTAGTTTGCCGTTTTCTAAAATCCGTTTTTAAAATCTTTGACTTCTTGCAGCCAGTTAATTGTTAGTGAATAGAAATTATTTCTGCTACTACTTATGCAACATGCAATACTATCATCACGGAGAAAATGAAAGACCTTTCTTTCGAAAAGTTATGTTGACATGTTCGCTAATAACAACACACTGGAATGATATTGCATAAATGTTCGTTCATGCATTACAACA
>JANSTQ010068666.1:1697-14955 GCA_026167885.1 Bergia puertoricense | reverse complement strand
ACCTCCCTCATGTCATCTCCACATGTCAACTTCCTTTTATCACCTCCCTCATGTTATCTCCACATGTCAACTTCCTTATATCACCTCCCTGTCATCTCCAATGTCTTGTCAACTCCTTATATCACCTCCTTCAAGTCATCTCCACTTGTTAACTTCCTCATATCACTTTCCTCTTGTCATCCCCTTATGTCATCTTCCTTTTATTACCTCCCTCATGTCATCTCCACATGTCATCTTACTTATATTACCTCCCTCATGTTACCTCTAAATGTCATCTTCCTTTATCACCTCCTTCATGTCATCTCCACTTGTCAACTTCCTTTTATCACCTCCTTCATGTCATCTCCACATGTCAACTTCCTTTTATCACCTCCTTCATGTCATTTCCACTTGTCAACTTCCTCATATCACTTTCCTCTTGCCATCCCCTTATGTCATCTTCCTTTTATTACCTCCGTCATGTTATCTCCACGTGTCATCTTCCTTATATAACCTCCCTCATGTTGTCTTCCTTGTATCACATCTTTCATGTCATCTCCACATGTCAACTTCCTTTTATCACCTCCTTCATGTCATCTCCACATGTCAACTTCCTTTTATCACCTCCTTCATGTCATCTCCACTTGTCAACTTCCTTTTATCACCTTCATGTCATCTCCACTTGTCAACTTCCTTTTATCACCTCCTTCACGTCATCTCCACTTGTCAACTTCCTCATATCACTTTCCTCTTGCCATCCCCTTACGTCATCTTCCTTTTATCACCTCCTTCATGTCATCTCCACATGTCAACTTCCTTTTATCACCTTCTTCATGTCATCTCCACTTGTCAACTTCCTCATATCACTTTCCTCTTGCCATCCCCTTACGTCATCTTCCTTTTATTACCTCTGTCATGTTATCTCCACATGTCATCTTCCTTATATAACCTTCCTCATTTTGTCTTCTTTGTATCACATCCTTCATGTCATCTCCACATGTCAACTTCCTTTTATCACCTCTTTCATGTCATCTCCACTTGTCAACTTCCTTATATCATCTTCCTCATGTCATCTTCCTCATGTCACTTCCCTCAGGTCATCTCCACTTGTCAACTTCCTTATATGACCCTCTTCATGTCATCTCTACATGACATCTTCCTCATATCACCTCCCTCAGATCATCTCCACTTATCATCTTCCTCAATATCATCCTCTCATGTCAACTCCCTTAAAGGACGTCACTCATTCTCTACATGTCACCCTCGTGAAGACATTCGCACATCACCTTTCTTGTATCACCCCTTCATGTTACCCTCCTGTCACCCTCCTTGGATCACCTCCTTCATATCACCCTCCTTAATGTTGCCCTTCTCATGACATTTTCATGGCAACATGTACATGTCACCATCTTTGTGACAATTTCCTCAGGACATACTTGCCACTACCATGTTACCCACCCCATAATACACTCCTCATCACAGTCACCTCCATTATGTCACTCTCTTTGTGTCACATTACTATTGTCACTTTCCTCATACCATCCTCCTTCATGTCACCTTCCACATAATTTATCACCCTTGCCATGACAGCAGCGTTCTACACTGTGAGTAGAATTTTCTTATAGGGAGCAGAAGTTGCAAGTATTTTCTAGTCTTCTCAAGTTTTTCTAACAGTTTGGAGCTAGATAACTTTCTTGTAGTAAATTTTAAAATATTATATTTTTCACTCAAGTAAGTTTGATTTTTCAAACAGCTTTAATACAGAAATATCAAAACAATGTCAACCCCCCCTCCCCGATACCATCCACCTGAGTCATATCACCCTCCTCATGACCCTTCTCCAGTCACCCAAGATTTAATATGGAAAATAACAAAATCTACTGATTTAAAAGAGGTTAACATATGTCTATGTTAAAATGACTTATTTTGGGAAAAACAAATTAATAAAAACTTGCCTTTTTAGTTTTTCTTCTCTGCCACACATTCGTGCTGCAAGAAGCACATGGAAGTTGGACACTATTATCACCTGAAATTTTTTAACATAAATGACATTCAACACCTAATCATTCAAAAACCAATGTTGTTCAACAATCAAAGTACATGCACTTGACACACCTGACAAGTTATTTTCAGGAACTCTGTGGCATAGATAATGGCAGACACGGGGACATATATCCAGTGGACTGCACTGTAAGGTAACATGAAATCAAAGAATGATATCTTTACATAATTTGCATACAGTACATGTGAAATGTTAATTACAACATTTGTAAAGTTGTTCTCTAAGCATGATGAGATGTGAACATCAAAAGCATTCTGGGAAATTGTTTTTAAATCAAAACAAAGATGACTGTATAAGAACAGGATATTAACTTCAAAGTATATTATTAGTTATAATAAATAAAATAAGGTTAAGATTACTTGTAAAACTCTACCAACATTTTCAGTTGAAAGCCATCATCTGGGAGTAAAAGGTTGCCAAGTTGTTGTGTGTTTTTGTACTTATGTGATTCCCATTGGGAAAAGGAAAATTAGGTGACTCATTGTTTGTGTATTTAAATTAGGTGACTCATTGTTTGTGTATTTAAATTAGGTGACTCATTGTTTGTGTATTTAAATTTGGTTTGTGAAAAGCAATTAAAAGTGCTTCAAGGATTTTTCTGTTTCTCCATTAGTTACATGTATGTTTACTATATTAACAACATCAAATGACCTAATATGTCCCCACATGTCTATTAGCTATAACAAATTACAAGGCTTTATCTTACTTAACCCCCCAGGGGCCCCACTCACATATTTTAATGACGGGGGGGATATCAGAAATATCCTGTAATACCACACAAGCAGTAAATCACGCTTATGTTATTGTTGATTTGAGCTGATGAAAAATACAATACCCAAAAATATCCCTGTTTTTTTCGCGAACCAAAAAAATCCTGGCATCTTTCACAGACCCAAAAAAATCCCTTTTGGCCGAAATTTCAGACCCAAAAAAATCCTCCGGACCCCCCCGTCATTAAAATATGTGTGTGGGGCCCCTGGGCTTAACCCATTCAACAACACTAAATATTTTAAAAGAAATAATGAAGCTAATTAAGCTACAGTATAAGGTAATCCATATATGGCAGTATTTTTCTGTGTAGCAATGTTTTCAAGCCTTCAGGATTTTTGTAATTAAATACAACTGAAAGAAAACCAACATCATGGTAACCTTACCACAAAATGCACTGTACTAGGCCACTGTAGAAGATAATGTATTGATTGGGCAATGAGTGGTGGTGGCTGTGAAGTTTGTATAACTAGAAAAGAAAAAAAAAAGAAAAATTGTTTATACATGTATACTAAAAATTTAAAAGCTTCCACTGAGTGTAAATTTAGAATAAAAACAATCGTACATTAACATCTTGCTGTGATCAAGGATACACATCCCAAGATAGACAGGTTTATTAAAAATCAACTTTGTTTTCCTCACATGAACAACTACGAGATTCTCTGAGAATATCATGATGATGATGATAATTCGGGCAAGCTACTAATTTCTTTTACAAAAAGTCCATAGTGCACAACCTTTACTGTACAGTAGTATCTGATATTACTACTACTTGTAGTCCACATGCAGAACTTTGTATTGCTACAGTATTATTTTAGTCTTAGACTAGTGCATACAAGTATACATGTAATTATCAAGTGAGAGGGTAATTTTAACTATTGCAGTTTAATTTGTTCTTTGCCCTGTCTGAGTTGCCCATGCCATTTTGATTGGTCTGCTGTCTGTTCATACCAGTCTTGACCAAGACTACAGAGCTTTAAATCTTCCTTAGTGCAGTCTTTCCAGCACTTTCTGGGGCGTCCTTGAGGCCTCGTGCCCTCTGCTAGCTCACCAGTGAGGAGCTGTTTAGGGATACTGATATTCTCCATATGGCACACATGGCTGAGCCATCGAAGACGGTTTATGTGCACAGTTGTTTTGACTGTGGTGCACTTGGCCCTCCTCAGCACTTCTGTGTTTGTAATATGCTGCCACCACCTGATCTTGAGTAGACGATGCAGGGACCGCTGGTGGTGGTGGGCAAAGAACTGGCTGAGGTGAAACTGGCTAAGAGAAGAGAGGTACAAGACCAGAGACGCCATGGGGTCACCAATTGTCAGCCATGACAAGGATCACAGGAGTGGGGGGGGGGAGTTTAACTATATTAAATGCACATCTGCTATCATATTTTGTATCAAAGTTTGTGCTTTATGTTAATCAAATTTATCTTTATCATCATTTCTATTATTCTTATTGTTAGGCCAAACTGATTTAATTTCCTGTTTTACGAACATTTACATGTAGGCCAAAAACTTAAGATTGGAGGGGGGAAAAATAAAATAAAAAGTCTAAGAATATCCCATACATTACAAATCCCGTGCATACATTCAACCAATAAGACACTTCCATTTCAAGATGATTCACCTTGTCATGTGCACCCAAAGTTGGAAATCTCCAGTGCCGCTTGCGAAACATTATATAAAGCTATGATTTTCTGCTCGAAGTATGCGCAAGTACAGAAAAAAGTGATATAAAATAAATAACAAACAGGAAAATGCTCTGACCTTTCTCTATTTTCGATTTCAGAGGGATTTTGGATCTTTTTTTTCAATTTTCGAAAATCTGAGTTCGGCGGGTTTGTAAAACAGGAAATTAACTTGGTTATAATTGTTACATTTTATTACTGTACATTGGCATTAAAAAGGCATTTCACATTGTGTATAACTGCTTTAACACACTGAAAATACATTTTCAGGACTACAGCTGTCAGAGTTCAGCAAATTTTATACAAACATGAATATCAGTGGCACATCTAGGCAAGAGCATGGGGGCCAGTGCTTCCCCCCCCCCTTTAAATTTCATATTTTTTGTTGAAAATTTTGTTTTTTAACTTGTTAAAAAGTCATTTAACTATGGTCAAATTGCAAGAAATCCCACTTAATAGGCAGGCCTTTAAAAAGCATGCCCCCCCCCAGCAAGTATTGATCCTATGAAAGGTGCTTAGGCCAGACCAAGTTAATTTCCTGTTTTACGAACCTGTCGAACTCAGACTTTCGAAAATTAAAAACAAAAATCCAAAATCCATCCAATATCGAAAATAGAGAAAGGTCAGAGCATTTCCCTTTTTGTTATTCATTTTATATTACTTTTTTTGTACTGGCGCATATTCCAAACTGAAAATCATAGCTTTATATACAATCGGAAATGTTTCACAAGTGACGCTGGAGATATTCAACTTTGGATGCACATGATGAGGAGAATCGTCAGTGGAAGCGTCTTATTGGTTGAATATATGCACAGGATTTGTAATGTATGGCATATTCTTAGACTTTTTTTTCCCAGGGCTCTGATCTTAAGTTTTTGGCCTAAATGTTTGTAAAACAGGAAATTAAATTGGTCTGGCCTAAGGCGTAGAAAAAAATAATTCTGTCATATTGGTTTCAGATTCCACATACATGCTTTTAGATAATAGAGTTAAAAACAATATAAACTAGGCAATTTAATTATTAATTTTATTTTATTTTAAATTTTTATTTGTTTTAATTTTTTCAACTGCCTTGATGTTGTACTTGTTATAAATGAAGATGCATGGATAGTCATAATTAATCTGGCTATATATACATGTACCAATAACAGGCTTCAATTTGTTACTCAAGAAAATGTATAGTGAAGTCATGCTTTGGTGCTGTAACACTGCTTGAGCACTCTATTCACCACGTTGTTCTTAATTTTTCTGAAAGGTCAAGAAATAATTATGTTGCTACAGCTCAAAGAAATTTTGGGTCGGCAGCCTGAAAATAAAGAAGGTTGGGTAACTGGAAACATATTTTTTACATCTTATTTGGAGGCCCCCCCCACCTTTCAAAACTTCTGCATTTACCCTTGCATATCATTACATAATGTTACAAATGAAAGAACTCCTGACAACTTACTTTGACGACACAGACAATGAGGGTGATGAAGGCCAAGACAGTCAGCAGTGAATTTCTAGAAAAAACATTTATTTATAAATGCAATTATTTTTGTTAAATGCTTATTAATAGTTAATTCATGTTGACTAAACATATACATACTGTAGTCAATTCTAAAACTAACTGCCTGGTCATTCAAATCAAAAAAAGCATTAAGTGAATGGTCCTTACCTTGTAAACATTCATAAGTAATGCAATGTACTGTTACAGTGTAATTTCTCAAGCACAACCAGTAAAGCAATAGTCATGAATGAAAATGATATGAGAGCAAGTACCCTTAGAAATGCTAAAAAGTGTTCTTTTACAAGCCAAGGCTTTGATATTGTATGCTTAATTCATCAAAGCAAAGGTATATACTGTAAACTGCTGCTTATAAGCCCCCCCCCTTTTATATGCTCCCCCCATTAATATTATTGGCCCATCTACCTGTAAACAAAAAATATATATCTGACTATAAGCTCCCCTCCTAGATATAAGACCCCTCTATAGTTCCTTTATTCTTTAATATTAACCCTTTCAGCCCCAATCAGTTTATCAACATATATTTTCTCCTTACATTATCAATATAAAACAAGTCATTTGGTTGTGAGAATAAAGGATTTGATCCCTTATAACAAGCTATCCAATACGAAATGCAAATTTCTCCCAAGCTGTTTTAACCCTATTGAGACCGGGGGGGCTGAAAGTGCCACTAAAGAGCAAGGTCAACTGATCTTGATTGACTCCAGGCAGTTGATTGATTGGTTACTTAGTTAGTGCTAATTAAGCTACTAAGGGACTGGTCATTACAAATGCTGGGGGGTGAGCCAGAAGATATTTATGGGGGCCTCAAAAAATAAAAGGAATGATAAGGGGGGGATCATCAAATGTTTTGCCCCAGGGAGGTCATGAAAAATAACTGCACATTCAAGCAGTTTGAATGAGATAATAGAAATATAATATTTTCAGACGACTTTGATATAAATAGGTCCAAGTGCTTAATCTTGATGAGGGGGAACCATTACCATAGACTGAGAAAGTTATCTGCCCACATAAGCTAATTATTCTCTTTCCCAGTAGGATGAGTGAAGATCTTAAGCAAAGAAGAAAATTAAGCTTCAAGTTAGATATAAAAAAATAAGATAAATACAGTAAGATGTTTTGTTGTTTACAGATTAAAAGAATGATAAATTTAAAGTAATAAAAACCATACTTGAACTGATCGAGTATTTACATATGTATATTATTTAGCTGAGCAGTTGGATTTAATTGACTGTCGGAAATAAAAGCTATTGTTGTCTCCTCCACCAGTCAGAGATCATCAAATAACCAAAAATGGATTGTATTTGATAAAAAATAGCAACTTACTATTCAGCTAGTATATTAATTATTTCTTTTCAGTAACAATTCTATGCCAAAAAGTCACTGCATGTGAAGTTACTAAAAAGCTGCAAGCAAAATTGATATATCATTCACATAACTGACAAGAATATGATGGACTAAGCATCAGCTAACTTGACTTCCTCTTTATCACTATTACTAATCTCCTCCTGGAGAACACTTGATACACTAAATCTAATCCTCTTCATCACTATTACTAATTAATCTTCTTCTGGCAAAGACTTAATACGGTAATCCTCTTCATCACTCTCACTACCGATGTCCTGGACAACATCAACATCCTTTACAATATACAGTAATTACATCTTCTCTGACCTTACTTCTTAATTTTTGTGTTTACTAAAGGAGGGGGGGGGGGCTACAGAATCCTATGGCTGGTAGCATGGGGGCTGCCACATACAGTATTTTCAGGGAACAGCTGAAGGGCCACGAAAAAATTTAGAAGAATTGTAAAAAATCTTCTGGCCTGCCTCCTGGCATTAATAATGACCAGTCCATAATGTGGCCTACTATGAAACACTGAATTTCAGAAATAAGTAGGTTTTAGAGCCACCTAGTTTCTCAGGGTTGTCCCTAACTCTCAAAGTAGACAGCAAACTTCCAAAAGTAGCTGGTAATTGAAAAGTGAACACTGGTACAAAACTTAAATGAACTATTAATAATTGTGTTCTTCAAGAAAGTAACCAGCAGAAATGACTCAAATAGCCAGTTAATCTTGCTGACTGCCAGCCATTAGGGACAAGCCTGCTTTCTAAATTGTACTTCTCACAGTTTCTTCAAGACATGGTGATAATGGATCTACTCACCTGACACATGACGTGACATTGTACGTCCCAAAGCACCCAGTATAAGCCATTGAATGGTCAGCGGTTGCTGGATTGACTGTCGTGTTGCTGTGCTCCATTCCTAACTCACTTGGTTGAACACTCCAACAACTCTTTTATGGTTTATTTATCTTTGACACAAAAAGATAAATTTAGAAAGAAACAGCTGTAATGGTTTTGAAGTTACATTGTGATTGCTACCTGATATGTGACTGTATGACTGTATCCTTTGATCTTGATAATGATAGGTATGGTAAAATAAAGACTGCAATATTCCAAGGAAGAGAGAGATGGCTTTGCTTATTGGTCACCATGGTAAAAAAAATTAAGAAATACTCAAAGCATTCTTTCCTTAAGGACCATTCCACAGCATTCTAACTTATAACTAATATTCCTGTCTACTTTCAGCATGAAATGATCTTAAATGATTACTGAAATATTGGGTGCACAGGTGATCCAATTTGATATATTTTAAGTGTTGTCCATTTTGAAGCAGGGGATTAACAACCCTGTAAACTGCGTTTTTTGCCATTTCTGTATTGTGTGATTCCAGAAAATAACCACACCTCTCTCAAAGAAGGGATTGGAAATTCCAGGGGGGTGGAGGAGTCAATTTGCCTTATTTTCAAGGGGGCAAAAAACCATATTTTCCACACAAATCACTATATTTTACATTTGGAAATTCCAGAAGAGTGCATGGGGGAGTCATATCTCAACCCCCTTCCATGGAGGGGGTATGGATATTTTCTGGAATCACGCATTTAAATATTTGGCACATCCTTTCACAACCATGGTACTTTTCAATTTTTAAGTTCTGAAAGCTTCAATGTATACTATAATATTGATAACGTCCCTTCTGCTCCTCATGTCTGGTTCTTAAAATCAAAAGTTCAAAGGATACTATGGGTTTTGCTTGAACTGTTGAGGACCACAGAAAACTTTTTCACCCTTTTTTGGCTTCTTTGTATTGTGAAAACCTCGAATTTCAAAAATGATTTGTTTGTACCATTTACTGTGGAATTACCCAAAAAGGGCCAAACAATATTATAAACTAGTATCTAACATTCCTGTTTTCTTCTGCATATCTGATGAAAATAACATTGATTCAATAGTTCTAGGCTTAACGACTGACGTGGCTAAAAGCCAATAGATACATTTCAATTTCAAATTATGATTTATATGCAAGTATTTAAAATATTATCAGATCTACATTTTGATTTCACAAGAATTTAAAATGTAAACTGCAGGGTTTTTTCACATTTTTAAAATTTATATGAGTATCCGACAGCCCTTTTTCACGAAGCATTTTTTTAAAACTTAAATACTCATTTAGTCATTCACCGTTACGACATGATATGAGCTAGGAATAGAAGTGATCGTAAACAAGTTTTTAAATTCATACACAATTCAAAACCGAATGTGGGTTCAAAAACTAATTTTCAGACCAATATGTAAAGAAATTTGTGAAACGCGAGACAAATACGTAACGGACTGCTCACAATCAACAGAAGAAGTGTTTTATTCGCCTCTTTCAAAAAAGGGTTGACAGAAATCCCAGAACCAAATGCAGAAAATCACATAAACAGACGTACGGGATCAACCAGTGCGCGCAACATGCAGCTAGTTATTGTAAATAATTGAGTAATACGACTTACCTTCATTTTCAGTTCACGACAAGTCATCATGCAGATAGAAGAAAACACTGCTGTCTGTATAATAATCGCCCTAATTCTTCACTCTTTTGTTGATAATTAAGAAAATGAGCGCTCAAATATTACAACTTCTACAACCACTTTGTGTGTCACGAGCCTGGTCACATCCAACACGTTTCGCACAAAGAGACAAAATTATTACTTTCTGGGGATGGGCTCCAAACGTTATTCATTTATTTTATTTATTAAACTGGAAGATTTATTTTCTGAACAAATTCTGAAGATAATTATATAAATTAAAATTTTTTAAAATTTCACTTTTCTCTCCTTGTAATACGAAAATAAAGTGAAACTTTTCCCTTTCGATACCCTCGCTTCCCCTCCCCTCCCCTGTTTGATAACTTTAATGTGCCAGATCAGACCCAGTACTTTGCGGTCAGCGTCAACATCCTGCCTGGTTACTCAGCCATCAAAACAAGAAATAGAAATGTTGTTTTCATCGAAAAAATGAGGTGAACTTTTCAGAATTTCCGGAAATACGATGGGTTCTCAGAGCGAAATTGTACATCTGAGTTTTAATCAAGAACGTGGTAAGATTTTCAGACGTTTAAATCTCTTGCGATGACCAACGATGGATGAAAAAGTTTTCGTTCTATATATTATCATGACGCCACATAATGTGATGAAGATTTTGTTTTTATACTGTCTCAGGTTGCTTTGCCTGTGCGATGGAAGGTAGCTTCAGAGTCTACAATGTAGAGCCGCTGTCAGAGAAAGCACGAATAGGTATTTATTCATGGGATAGTTCATAATGTAATTTAGTACGTAGAAATTACATCATATTGTTACCTAACATAAGTTAGTCGAAAATCTTGTTCAACTGGTCAACTATATAATATTATCAAAAAATTTTTAAATCAGAACTTGGTTTTTTGCTTGTTCGTTGATTATTTTAATCTAAATATGTGTGATTGATTGGGTGATTCTCTATATTTTTTATAAGAAATCAGGCAAAGCCAAAAGAAAATAAGAATTAATTAGAGTAGAAATTTTGCAGTACAGGTGCTAATGTTAATGTTTGATCAATACATATTCCTGTGCAAGTGATTTTAAAATAAAAGAAGAAGTTGGGTGGCAGAAAGTCTACTAGTAGGCACACAGCAGCAAATGGAGTTTAAATGCACCTAGGACAGGCACCCTGAACAACTGACTCAGGCAACATGTTCATTTAGTAATACATACTGTTCTCGGAAAAAGTAAAAGCAGTTACATGTTGGTGTAGTTGGTGCATAACGTACGAGGGTACTAATACAAACCCTGGGAATTGACCTGTCTTTAGGGTCTTGTACACAGCAACCTAAAATCTTGTTTATCCATTTCAGCCAGATCAGTATGGGATCTTTATAATTCATTGTGGGATCCAGGCTCTTTAACTTGATTGTAGAGACAGTAAGAATGATGTTAGTCACCACAACCAGATTTCTGTCTTTGGATTTTAAATTTGTAAGCAAATTTTAATTTTTGTTACTTGTAACACCATAATAACAACAAGTTTAATTTTCTATTGTTGTTATTCAAATGTGCTAATTTCATTTGTAAGACCAATTTTTACTGTGCCAGAATGAAAGTGTCATATGTATACAGTATTAAATACTACCCCACCAGCAGAGATATAAGATCTCTGTTTGCAGGGTAAGTAAATGTGTTCATGGAAACTATCTCAAAGGGAGCAGAGAAGAAGAAGTAATTTTTGAAGAAACAATTTTTCAAACTCATTGCTGTTGCACAATAATATATACTTAAGAACATTAAAAAATTATGTATTTGTTACAGATATAAGTGAACCTTGCAGGATTTCACAAGTACACATGCTTCACAGAACCAATTTGGTTGCAATCATTGGAACAGGTCCTGGGGCCAAGTTCAGTAATGATAAAGGTACTTGGTATATGGTCTAAGATAGTTAATAAGTAGTTCCAGTTGATGTATAATGTAGAGATACATAATATTTTTCTTACATTTTTATGTAAATAAATGTTATATTATTGTTATAAGGTGCCCCCCCCCCTTTCCTGACTGATAATCATAATGCAGTTAAAAATAATTATTAACGATAACTGAATGTCCAATTTTTAATGGTTTATTATAAGATGTTTTTTAAGATAACATTTCTTTTAGCTGTACAAATTAAGTGTTCATTAAAAGTAAAGCATTCATAAATAGGTGTCAAGCCATGCCCTTGTATATTTAGTTATGAATTCATAAATAAACAAGATAATACAGCATAAAAGCTACACTTTTTGTATCCAGTTGGTAAAATTTCCATACTGCCACACGATTGTTTTCAAAAATATTGATTTCTATTTTACAGTTGATAGTTTCACTGTTATACAAGATGGTAAGCTAAAAATAATTATGTTGTTAGACATTCAAGTACTTTTGCTAATTTTAAGATGCCCTTTCTGACAATGTTCACTTGACAGTTTTTCATTTCCACTCAGAATTTAGAAAAACCCAACCTTGTCTATTTATTTATGGAAAAATCATTGAATTGTGCCTAACAAACACGTACTGCTTCTACAAAATTTAGTAAGTACATGTAAGTAAGTGTGGTGGTCGACTTTAACCCCAATTGCAGCCAGAGGCTGAATTGCTGGGGCTTTACAATGTTGTTGGGGGGATTTTGAAGACAGGACTGCATTTTACAGGTGCAAATTGCTGCTGCACAGTTTACAATATTTCTGAGGATAAATGCCCCCTGTGACCAGGACAGGACAGACCACAACACCAAGTCATAACCCTACTCTTATTGATCAGTGTTTGGGTTCTTTTAAGTTCCCTGCTAGAATGATGAGAGACTAGACCAATGGCTTAATATCCCTGTCTGTGGATGGTGTGGTGAAAGGAAGGCCACACAAATATTCAACCCTCAGCAAGGCCAGGGATTGAACCTGGGGTCTCCTGCTTTGCAGTCAGAGATCTTATCAACTGAGCCAAACTTGCACACACATTTATGTCACATGATTTGAAATTTATGGAAACAGTCATCAATCACAGTTTTGAATAATTGACTGAATTGTGTTGCTTGCAAGTCTTTGTCAGTTGTGAATTTAATTATTGAAAAACAAAATGTAATCAATAGTGAAACCTTCTACACATTATTATTGATTTGTAGTGTATATATGGGATGATGTCTTAAAGAAGCTGGTGCTGGAGTTTGCATTTGGTTCACCTGTGATGACAGTTAGAATGAGCAGAAACCAGTAAGAAACCTCTCTCATGACTGATGCCAACTTGTTGATATTATTATACATGTATTGTAATTAATAAAATGGATAAATAGCTTCATTTGGTTCACCTGTGATGACAGTTAGAATGAGCAGAAACCAGTAAGAAACCTCTCTCATGACTGATGCCAACTTG
>JANSTQ010068555.1:0-14955 GCA_026167885.1 Bergia puertoricense | reverse complement strand
TAGTAGTAGTAGTAGTAGTAGTAGTAGTAGTAGTAGTAGTAGTAGTAGTAGTAGTAGTAGTACTAGTAGTAGTAGTACTAGTAGTAGTACTAGTAGTAGTAGTGGTAGTACTAGTAGTAGTAGTACTAGTAGTAGTAGTGCTAGTAGTAGTAGTACTAGTAGTAGTAGTAGTAGTAGTGAATATAGGCCGATTCTAAGACATTTTCTGGAGAATCCTAAATTTAATTATTAAAAATTTGCAAGTTTATGTTAGATTTTGCTTTAAAAAAACATGTAAAAATTTTCAAAAATCTTGTGTAGATTAATCATAAATTAAAAAATATCTTTCACCATATAAAAAATATTTTTTACCCAACAATAATTTTCATAAAATAAAAAAAATTCTTGCGTGACTTTTTAATCACGCTTGTTAAAAATCGGAAGTATTGCCGTGGGGGCTTTTTAGGTTATTTTTTAAAAATATTTATCATGATTGTCACATGATAAATATTCTTCAGGTTTCTCATGAGTTTATTCATCAATGAGTAACTGACTTGTGCTTGCTATTGAATGAAGAGCTTTTATTTCTTCAACGTTTTCAATAAAAACCTCCCATAGTTTTACTTGTAAGCTAATGTTTGGTCCAATACAGATGGATTCAAAGTGTATGCATGTATAAACACTACAAGGAGGGTTAATATAGTCCTTTGGATTTAACTTCTCATACCCCTTAGGATTTCCCTAATCCGCTTTGAAAAAGGTGTAATAATTTTTGCAGTTTCCTTCTTTACATTCTTGTGGCGAAGCTTTGCATAAAGCATGGGGCCATCATACTCTAACCTTATTCCAGTATAGATAGTTTGCCATCTTTTTAAAGTCATGTTGGGTCAAATCTGGCTTTCCAAGTTTGTATTTATTTTTCAACAAGTATTTCTTACAGTATTCATCGATCTCTTGAAATATTGTAACAAACTCTTCTTCTTCTTGTGTTGTTTCATCACTATACAAGCGAAATGGAAGCACCCTCCGCTAAATTTTTCGTTATAGTTATTCTCTTGTACACTGAGGGTAGGCTTGCGTTGCTTGGTATATTTGCTTTGGTTGGTTCACCAAAACTTATACAATCAACATCAAAGTTTTTAATGTGGGTGGGCTGTGCCTTTTCCATTGTTTCCTTTATAATTTTTATTTCTTAAATATGTTATTTCTTAGACAAGAAAGTATTTTTAAAATGTCGCCCACGCTGTGTCATGACCTCAGGTGCTGGCGTCAAACTATTAAGGGAAAGTTTAAAGTATAGACTACTCCAATTTTACTATTTCACAATCGTCAGGTTATTATAGCTCCGGGGTTGGCATAGTGCGCTGTGGCTGCCGTACTGAGTTAATGTCGTGGGGTCACTCTGGGTCCACATCTGCGTCTGGCAGGTGCAAATGTCGAATAAAGCCCCACCTGATCTGCACTGTAGAAGCATATAATGATATATATCTCTTTCTATCTCTATCTCTCCTATACAATATGGTTTTCGAATTGGGCCAGAGACTTGGGTAGAGCTTATGGTGTTGTTATCACCCAGAAGTGCCGGTTGTCTCCCATCCAACAAAATGAAACAAAAAATAAATAAATAAATATGGTCGAAGGGGAGGTAAAAAATAAATAAATAAATAAAGGCCGGCGGAACTTTTTCATGGATTTATCAACTAACGGGCACAAGTCTGTTACTTGATCATCCAAGAGAGTTAACTCGAACAACAAGTTATCATAGTCGTATTCTTGCCCGCGAAAGTATGCTTTCATCTTGTTTAAAAATTTTTCATAGCTCATCTACGCAAACCTGAACATTTCAATTTTTTGTTATACTTTTTTAGCTTCAGTTATCGTTCCAGTAGTATCCCAGGGCCTCATATAGCACCCAAGATTATTGAGTTGAGCGTTATTCCTCCAGCTGTTACTTCAACAAATGTCTACCCAATGGCAGTAAGGCTCAAGGCTAGATTGCTTCTCTCGAAATGTTTATATGCCGCCTTGTGTGCCCAACACTTTTCAATGATAACATTCATATAGTTTCTTTAAGCTTGTCTACCTCTTCATTCGACAGGTTCTTGCTAATGTGGTTAAAGTCCATGTTTATTATAAATAAAAACTACCTTGGGAATGGGTCATAATCCCACTTTAGCTCATTAAATAATTCTTTACAGATATCCTCGTGAATATTCTTGTGAAAGCGTAACTCAGGAAAGTCTTTTGGATTACAAGGGAAGCCGTGTTTACAAAGCAGTTGGTATAAGACGTGATGAGAGTTTACAAAATGTTTTCGTGGATAATATAATTTTTTACACGGAATTTTTTCTCAAATAAGCAAAAGTTATGGAGTAAGATATTGTCCAAGTGACTCAAGTCTGGTGGTTTAATTCCAGAAATCTTTGAGTGAATTAGGTGTATGTTCTTGTAATGATGTTTACAATCATTCAGTTTCTTGAGAGCAAGGAGAATATCCGACTCTGTTATTTCTCTTGGATCTTGTTTTATTTGTTGAAGTTTGTCAAGCAAGTCTTGAGGGATTACACACTCTTGTTTTACTTGAAAACAGTCCATTATATTTCTAAAATTTGACTCTATTTTATAAGCATGTACTCGAGGAAAAGTTCCTTCTTGTTCATATATATCATGTAAAAAGATGTTTGATCCTACTTCTTGCCCACAAGAACTACAAATAAAAATACCCCCTTCTTCATAAGCATCCGAGTGATTACAGCGTATGTTCTTGTTTAAACTTTTTTTCTTCTAATGTTCAGACTCTCTTACTGCTTCTGAAATAAAAGTCATGTCCTCTTATTCGTTGCTTCGTCGAGAAAGGTTGTGCTTTTTGTCATAAAGTTTATGGCTTTAATTTCAGTATTTGTGTTTGTATCACCACTCATGTGAACAAGCCTAAACATTAGTCCAACTTTATTTGTATCTACGCTAATATCCACGTGGATATCACTCCATGTAAAGTTATCATCACGGAGTCTTTCCCAAACACCTGTTTTTTCATTAAAGAATTTTAATGCCCATTCGCCATAATTGACATTTTTTGTTTGTTGTAGGACAACGTTTTTCAAACAAACAAGGGTTGGAAAGTTTAACTGAATATAAAATAAGCCAATACCAGAATACACCTGATTAAACTTCCAAAACTTATTCACTCGTTGATCGTAGATTGGTCCAACCAAGTCTTCTTTTGAATAACCGTCTGCATCGTAGAAACTAGTGTTTATAATAATCCTCCCTCGTCGACCACCAGCTTCGAATGACTTGTGTCGTGGTACTCGTATATGTGCTCATAGGGTTTGTTTTCAATAACCATGGGGTTTACTCTTCCGCTTGCTAATTGTGTTTGATAGCCGCACAGAAACAATCCAACCTCCTTGTCTGGTGCATGTTTGATACTGAGTGCAATCTGACTGTTAGTGCTTCCAGAAGGTACGGTAAAGTGTGTGTTAACATAGCAAATATTCTCATACTTTCCTTTGACTTGTGCATTACTTGGGTTTATTGTTATGTCTCGAATGTTACGAACGTTAATAATGCCTACACCCGAGTCATTCACATTGCAAATGGCTTCTATCCTCAACACGTATATTCCTCGTCTTAGTCGTCCAAGATCTACTGTTATTTCACCTGGGTCATTAGATGCCAAGGTACAAACAATATGTGCCTTATTGTGGTGATAATGTCTTGTAAAGTCTCGTTCAGTATAATCAGTAACAAAAGCATTAAAGTTTGTTGTCAAGGAGAAGGAAAAAGGTGTCAAAGCATCAAAGAGATTAATTGTGTGAAGTGACTTGCTGATATCACCTCTATCAACATCATTTTTACTTGTTGCGTCACTACTTTTCTTTGGAGAACCCAAGGCAACAATGTTTTTACCTTGCATGCTATAGTTTCCTTCCTCGTCTTCTTGAAAGCCAACACCTTGCAGACCGGGTGGACCGGGTTGGTCCTTGTACTCCTCTCACGGTTGGAAAAAGGGGTATTATAGTCACCACTGGTGTAACCCATTTATTGAAAAAGCAAAAAAAAAATATGTATTTTCTTTACTTTTTTTACCCATTATATTTTTTCATCAAAATTTTTCCTAAATTTTTTCTTTGGCTTGTCGTAATAAAGAGAAGAATATTCCTTTTTCGTAGCCTTGTCTAAAATTTTTTATCCACACTAAGTTCATCAGCTATACGCATATTCTCTATTGGCAAAAAGCGGAAGATACAAAAGTGGCTACAGTTATCTCTAATGTTTTTGGGAACTTTGAAATACCATTGCGAAGGGTAAATAACACCACAACAACAATGTCGTCCATTGATAAAGTAGTTTAAAATTTCATTCTGGATTCCATCACAAACTAAGTCATCAAAAATCTTTTCGTTCAAAGAGTCTAGTTTTTCCAAGGGAATAATTTCTTGTGGTGCCTCAACAACCTTGTAACCTACTTGTGGGTTGACTCGTCTGGTAAAGTCATGTAGGAGGTATTGGTACTTGTCTTGGTGAAGGTTTTTTGCATACAAATAAATCTTATCATACACCAATAGGTCATATATTATATTTAATAGTGTATTGGTCTTACCACTACCAGGAGGCGCGCCCATGAGTATCCGAAACGTATCATCAGGCATGCATGGATGACCTTGAAAAAAATCAGATGTTTTTTTTTTACAAAGTTTAACATAATTTTTCATACGCATGTCTTATTTTTTATTTTATATAAAATAAAACATGTCAATGGAACGCTGAAAAAGCTTATCCAATGAAAAAGTTAGTGTGGATAACCAAAAGCGAAATATCCTTGTTACATACAAGAAGCGTAAGCTCAAGAAAGAGCTTGATCAATCAGCCTATGAAGAGTTATTCAAGCCAATCACGAGGAGGATGAAGCCTATAAAACAGGAAGAGGAAGAAGAGGATGAATTACCACCATATCCTATTAATTTAAATGAATTACCATCACCTATCGATGACGATGATGAAGGTGATGAAATAATACCACAACCACCACCACCACCACAACCATCAGGGGGCGAAGAGAGAGAAGAGAGCGAAGAGAGCGAAGAGAGGGAAGAGAGTGAAGAAAGCGAGGAGAGTGAAGAGAGTAAAGGGAGTGATGAGGAGCAACAACACGTAAAGAGAAAACTTTGGCCAGAAACAGTACCTCCCCAGTTTCTCAAGAAAACACATAAATGAAATGAACTCTGCACTGCAAAGTCATTACTTAAGAAATATGGTAATAACCCGGATTACGTGGTAAAGAGTAAAAAAGGTAAGTTCATGGGTTTGGACCTCAAGATCTCCAAGACTTTGTGGATGAGATAGAGCAAAGAAGAACACCTTCTTCTTTACATCCTCCAACCATACGAGCGAGGCCAAAGTTAAAAGCAGGGCATATCTTCTAAAGCTTTAGAAGGTACGAGAGGAAAACTAAGAAAAACACCTTTAAGATAAAATAAAGAAAGCCCACCTCTCTCGAGAGACAAGTTTTAAGAAGGATAGACTTGGAATCTAGTGATGATGTCGATGAAGACTATTCATTCCAACAAGACTGGGATACAGAGGGTAGTGGGCTCAATGGAAACCCTACTGATAATCTGATTAAACAACTATAAGAGGAGGGTTGCTTCTATTAAAGCAGGAAATACTTCACGTATATTAAAACAAGAGATGCTAAGTTTGGTCAAACATCTTAATAAAGTTGGCATTATCGAACGCCAGCAAGCAAAAAAGATTATTTCCAACCACTTGTAAAAATTGTTTTCGACAGCCCTTGAAATTTTATTTTTCCTAAAATAAATGGTAAACCAAAGAACCCGATTAGCGTACTCTTGGATTCACAATTAGCCAAGAAGCAAAATCCTCAGTACAAGTCACATGACTTTACTATTCGGTTCAGCCCACCAATTATGCTGGATAAGAATAAGAAATATGTTGCCGCCCTTGATGAACTAATTACAATGACTTATTCTTGGTACAACATCCGACAAACCTACAACAACAACAAGCTGGATTATCGTAAAAAGACTGAACCTGATTGGAAGATCATTACCTTTCCTGATGGCACGTATGACTACAAGGATATTAGCGCATATGTACAAGCCACAGTTGGCAAGGAAGGAGAGGATGAAATATTTTCCTCGTACTTTGAAATAACCATGTATTGCTCAGTCGTCAAGATACATGCTGCCTATGAATTCAGGTTTAATGAGGGTGATTTCAATGACCTTCTTGGTATTAAGCGTGGTATCTTGCCAAGTGGGACCAATGTTTCAACAAGAATACCCAACATTACTTGAGGAGTGAATTGGGTTTACATTCATTGTGACATGGTCTCGAGAAGTGTGGATTATGTTAGCAACAATGTCTTGTTTGTTTTGTCAACAGTTGATCTCCAAGTTTCTTATCCCTTCAAGAAGGAACCAAAGAGGTTAAAGTGGCACCCCATTAATAATTATGAGATTCATGTTATCAGGATATATGTTACGGATGGGCTTAACAACATTCTGGACATGAATGACCTTGACATGGCACTCAGTATTTTTGTTGCAGAGGACAGTTAGGTTCCAATATTTTATCATATAGTATTTTTAAACCATAAGACAAACGATGAATCATCCAAGCGAATGTACAGGATTTTATGAACCAACAAGAGGAAGGTTCATGTACAAGCACGAGGGTAGTGGAATTATTACTGATACTCTAAGGAACATTGGGAAAAAGGTAACGAATATTTTTACCAAAAAAGCTGCAAGAAAAAGCAGCAACCAAGATTATAAAAAAAGCAAGCGAAGGGGCTGTTAAAAATGTTGGTGAAGAGGCTGGTAAGGTGGTTGTGGAAAAGGGTTCATAAAAGATACGAGAAATACTACACAAAAAACCATTACAAACTAGCACAAAGATAAATAACAAGTCGAAACAAATGCTTGCTGAGATGGTGGGTGGACCGAGCTTAAGAGCCTCGAATGACGCAATGAGAAAAACTAAATATTCTTCCTGGGAGCCTTGATTAAAAAAATATTTTTAGATTTTTTTTCTAAAAATATTTTTTTCTCCACTATAATAAAACATGAGTTTTTCCAGAGCTTCTGGAAAAGACTAATTATGTAGTGTTTAACCTTAACGCCCCAATCGCCTTACCAAAAAATGGAGATCGTCAGGAAAAGAGTGGTTACAAGTTTACTGTGACTGATAAGAACAACTGGTATAATTGGTACAATACATTATTTTACGTAAACTATCAACTACAAGCCTTGGCAGATGGGGCAGCTGTTGCTGCTAACACTCCTTCATCAACAACTAATGGGTCTTTTTCACTTAACAAGTTGGTGGTCAAGTCAGCTGGCAAGCCAACGTATGACGCATGCAACATT
Source organism: Bergia puertoricense (assembly GCA_026167885.1). Taxonomy (NCBI): domain Eukaryota; kingdom Metazoa; phylum Cnidaria; class Anthozoa; order Zoantharia; family Parazoanthidae; genus Bergia; species Bergia puertoricense. The sequence continues at coordinate 7,579 of JANSTQ010068555.1, read as the reverse complement.
CACAAGGTTATATTCATCAAGAATCTCCTAGACTTCAGTGATGGCTGTGCTCCAAGCGTAACAAAGAGCCAGTTTTGGTATCTTGATACAGATAAAACCACAGACACAGGGGATGCAGCCACCAATATAGGGATTAAAGCTAGAGAGGCGTTGACACGAGGACTAAACACCGTTGAAACATTAAACCTACTAAACAAGTACAGCTTCTTTGAAGAATTATCTGACCAGATTTTACCACCTATTAGTCTAGAGTTTGAGGTTAACCTGCAAGATGATGCAGAGCTAATTTGGCAGCATGGTAATGATGCAAGAAGAGTGGTTTTGACAAAGTTTGAACTTTGGGTTCCCTTGCTCCGATTCACAAGAAGAGGGCAAAAGCTTATGAATAAGAGCTTTTTAAAACCCAGAAGGATTAAATACCTCAGGGAAATACTCTTTTCTTTATACGTTCATTGAACTTGTAAATAATGTCATGAACATATTACTCCTATGGTTTATAAATAAAGATGATGATGATGATGATGATGAATATTTTACACATTAAATAAAGCATGAAGGTATACTGCGTCACCAAATGTGCAAGGCAGTGAAAGGGTGACTATAACGAAAACTGGTCGAAAACTTCTTAAGGCAACATGTGCATCCTGTGATAAAACAAAGACAAAGTTTGTAAAAAGCAGTCAGGAAAGAAAGGGTCTCTTGCTTGGAAAAGACAGCCCTTTCAACGGCATTCCTCTCTTGTGTACTATTTTGTAATGTGATGTTTTCCCGTATAAGATAAACATGCAAACGACATTTTGCGTAAAAGAAAAGAAGCATACTCCTTGTGTCCCTGAATCACAATAACTATTTCGTACAAGGAATAATAGGTTGATCGTAAAGGGTGTATGTAAGTCATTCACCCTTTACGATCAACATATATACTCACAAGTGTAGGTTTGTAAAGGGGGAAGGACTGGGTGATGTTTTACTCAGTGCTGGTGTAAAAAGCCTATACGAGTTGGGCAAGGTTGGGGCAAAAAAGGTACTAAAGAGTGATGCAACAAAGAGGGCTGCTTCGAGATATGTCATAAATGTGGCTGGTAGAATGATAGATCAAGGACTAAACCAAACGTTTGACAACCTTGCTAGTACGATTGGGAGTGGAAAGCAAAAGGGTGGATTCATTGGGTGTAATTCATTACTTTTGCCAAGGAGTGAAAGAAAGACAGACAGTGACTACCTAAGGGGGATTTACGAGAAACAAAGAGGAAAGGGTTTTGACATTCACAAGGCAATAGGCAAGCTTCCCAAAGCCAAAAGAGGCTTTACTCTGCCTGGATACAAGTATACAGGACCATATAACCCTCTCGATAAACAGCTAAAGTATAACCCAAACACTGGTAAGATACTTGAGATTTACGAGGAACCGTCAGGCAAGACGGATGTTGTTGCCATGCAGCATGATGTGGATTATTCTCTTTGTGGAGATGATAAAAAGTGTAAGTATGAGGCCGATAAAAGGATGCTTAGATCCTTGGAAGGAAAGACAATGGGGGCATTCTGCAGTAAGGAATGCCATTGCTGCAAAGCAAAAGCTTGGACTCGGCCTTGGTAAAAGAAACAAGCACAAGCGTCAGAAGACCAAGTAAGAGTCTTTCAAGAATTAGCCAATGAGTTACACAAGCCTGTAACCACTTCTTTTACTCGACGTCGTGTTGTAGCCAAGCACGCAGACCAAATATGGGTGGTAGACTTGGTTGAGATGGGGACGTTTAGCAAGTGGAACAAGGAGGTGAAATATCTCTTGATGGTTATTGATGTTTTTAGTAAATATGGTTTCATTGAACCCTTGAAAGATAAAAAGGGTGAAACGATTGCCAAGGCTTTTGCTAAAATTTTCAAGAACAGTAGGCACAAGCCTGAAAAAGTCTGGAGCGATAAGGGTAAAGAGTTTTACAACAAGCACGTCAAGGACTTGTTTAAAAAGAATAACATTCAGCAATATTCAACAGAGAATGAGAATAAGTCAGTGATTGTCGAGAGGTGGAACCGTACAATGAAAGCTAAAATGTGGATGGAGTTTACAGCTCGCAATACTACACAGTACCTGAATTTTCTGCCTGAGTTATCAAAGAGTTATAATAACACCAAACACAGATCAGTACGAATGACCCCAACCGAGGCTTCCACAAAGTCCAATGAGGACTTAGTTTATTTTTACTTGCATGATAAAGAAGGGCTTATTGGAGGAAAGCCAAAGTTCAAGATGGGTGACAAGGTAAGCATTTCCAAATACAAGAGGAAGGTCTTTGACAAGGGATACAAGCCTAATTGGATTGAAGAGGTCTTTGTTGTTGATGAGGTTTTTAGACACGAATCCAGTGACTTATAAACTACGTTACTTGGCTGGTGAAGAGATACGAGGCATATTTTATGACAAGGAATTATTACTGACGCAGCAAGAAACTTTTTGAGTGGATACGGTCCTAAGACGAGATTGTAAAAACAAGCAAGTGTTTGTATCTTGGAGTGGTTATCCAGCAAAGTTTAACAGTTGGATCCCAATGGACTGAAAACTTTCATATTAAATATTTTTTAAATGTGAAAATTCTTTGGTAACCTAATCATCATCATCACTCACGTCTACAAGATGTTCTTTCCATATTTTCAAGTCCATGTGAATAAGATGTTCATCAAGTAGATTGTACCCGGTAATCCAAGGTATCATCAGTATTTAATGACAAGTAAATAATTATATGGTCTATTAGTTGTCCCTTGTTCAAGTCAGTATTTATCATAATTAAAAAATTCTCTCACCATGTCTTGCAGTTCATCTGACTCGAGTAAACATAAATTAATGGGAAAATAACGATTAAATATCCTATACGTTATCTCATCCTCAGAGAACATGGTTTTTTGTTAAAGATTTTTTTTTTAATTTTCATATCAAATACTTTTAAGAAACCTTTCAAGTAGATAAAATCCTAAGAAGAGACTATAAAAACAAGAGCATGCTTGTTTCATGGAGTGGATATCCAGCAAAGTTTAACAGATGGATACCAATGTAGTGAAAAAATTTTATATTGATATTTTGAATATAAAAATTCTTTGTGTGTTATACAGGACTACCATGTTATCCTTCTCTAATATAATCTTGTAACGCGGAAAATTCTTCTTCTAAAACCCCTTCAATTATTTCAATGATTAAATCCTTTCTTGCCATGAGCGGAAGATCGTCATTATTAGGAATTACTTGTCTTGCTAAATCATTTAATTTATTCAAAAATGTCAACAAGAGTTGAACGATACGAGGGTTTTTGTAAGAAAATAGAATATTTTGGAAAAGCTTATTCTGGTTTTTCCTAGGAAGAATTTTATTTCCACACACTAATGAAGTACTATATTCCATGAGAAATAAACCCATGATACTCATCAATGTTGAAACGCAAGAAGAAAGAATATTTAACACAGTAGAATCGTTTGTTAATGAGTTTCTTGAGTATAAAGGCCTTATTGTATATCACCTTGGAAAAGAAATTTTTATTGTAAAAAACATGGGTGAAATTTTAAAATTCTTAGCTTACAAGAATAAACCTGTGTGTAAACCCATGAGCTGTGGTTTGGATACCGTCTTTTAGTATTAAGCTCTTGTCGTCAGTGGCAGACAGGCCAACCTTGTTTACTTAACTGAATAAACATCATGAAGCTTGCTACGTATTAGGTTCATATTTCTGTGTTTTTCCTTTCCGGAGAATAAGCATTCCTTATAATCTTGGAAGAAAATATTCTTTTTAATTACATTCTTCTTTACTCCCTTCAAAGTCTGTTGTTGCCTTTGTTCTAAGATTTGTGTTTAGCTCAATGTAATCCTTCATCCAAGGTTTTTCTTCGAATGTAATACCACGATGGATCCTTTTAATAACTAAACCCATTGACTCGTAAAGCTTGAGGTTCTTATCGTTCAGATTAGAAATTAACTTCTCCACCCTATCAACCTTTATTCTTTCTGGCGCAAGAGGATAGTCATTGTGAAGGAGGTGGGACGTTTGGGATAACTTAGATTCACCTCAAGTATGCAAGAATGGTTCTTCCATGTCTTTAGCTCATGCTCATCCACTTGAAACCATTAGTTGGAAGAAGTTTGCACATTGCCCATCCCTAAAGATTATTCGCGTCAAGACAGGGAATATATCTTGTTAGTTGCTTTAGGTCATAGTCTTTACCCATATAAGGGTTATTTGCTTTACCATAGCGAGTGGACATCATTGATACTCCTCCACGAGTTCCTTTTTCTATCATGAGCAACATGTCAGGATCCATGAGCAGTTCTAGTTTAACCCTTGTACGTTTTGACAACGCATCCCAAGCAAGACCTGGAGAAGTATAATACCAAGCTGGATCTAGCTTGTAATTGTCTTGACAAACATTTCTAAAGACGTCTGTAAGTAAAAGTACAAACAAACAATCTGCGTTCTTACACTCGTAACTGTGAAACTTTTCTCTTTCAATGAAACAAGCATTTTAATTCAAGTGGACACACTTTTACGAGTCGCCATCTTCTGAAATTCAATTAACTTGAAACGCAAATAGCTTTTTTATTCTGTAATTCTTGTGCCTTTTTGGACTAATAGTATTTCGAGTTTTGTTTTTGTCAAAGTGCAGTAGGTTTTCTGCAGGTTGACCAATCTTGGAACCTGCGTCGTTGTACGCCATAAGTGAATGTCGGTTTCATAAAAGAATAGATAGATACATATAATTTACTCAGAGGAGGGTGTTCACTACTCGCAAAGGATCTTGGTTAAAAATGCAAAATCAATTCATTTGCTTCCGACCTTTGTGAGTACACATCTCCCAGCGAAGGGAAAAGAAAGCGTTTTTTTGTCCCAATTTGATTTCCGGAATCTCGGAAATCAGATAAGAGAGCTTTTTAAAATTCAAGTTTCACTTTAATGGCACAAGAACCGCAAACTTTGCTGGGGCGATGTAAAGCTCGAAAGGGACGTAGCAACTGGTCGTGAGTTATTGGTTTGGATGACAAAAAGAGGAAGCATGACCCGGCAGGGACTCGAGGGTGGCCATTTGCGACGGTTTAACACGAAAGATTTTGCTACTGGTACCAATAATAAATGTCCTCTCCTCTAGTACAAATTATTCCACAGCCATCGTCCAGCAAGTGCCAACACTCCGGAGACGCTATTCTTCCTAGCAGTGTATAACTAGTGGCAAAAATGCTCAGTTCACTTGACCCAAAAAAGGAAGAAAATAAAAATTGGGTCCATAACGTACACATAAAAATTCAGTTAAAGTTAACGGTTGGATTTTTCATGTTAATCAAATTGATATTTCAACTGCTAGTCTCTGAATTGAGACCACCATATGGGATGAAAGTCCAAGAAAGCGTTGCGCTTCCGACTACATCATAGGGACTCATGGTTTACCTCTTAGCGTTAAAGCTGTATTCCAAAAATATCATTCCTTTTTGTTTAAAGTACAAACTGCTCACTTCTTCCGATATTCAACAAATAAATGATTTCTTAGTTAAACACTTTTATTACTTTTTGATATAAAGCTTCGGGTTCGAGAAGGATTGTCCAAACCAGCAGCAATTTGTTTGTCCTATAGCTTTTTATCTACAACTTCTGTTTTTACTCTCATAGCTGTAAAACGTCATTTTTTCAGCGAAACAAGCAACACAAATTTAGTTTGCATATTACAAATGTAACAATTCGTTTCTTTCGACATCATACTAAACTCAACCAGTCTTTAGAACTTTTTGAAGGAAATTTGACAACAGTTGATGACGTCAAGTCAGCTGCTCCCAATTAAATATTAAGGAATGAGGTCCCATTTTGAGGACGCTACCGCCGTTTTTACACTTGTACACTTGCCGTTGGTTGAATTTTTTTGTTCAGTGAAACAAGCAACATAATTTTAGTCGACACACTTGTGGAAGTACACTTCTTCTGACACTCAACAAACTTGAAATATAAATCGCTTCATGGTTAAGTAGTTTTAGAACCTGTTTTGTCTAACACTGATTCGAGTTTTGGTTTTGTCTACCTTCAAAGGGTTAACTGCAGGTTATTCATTCTTGCAACCCGCGCCTTTGTACGTACATGTGGAAATTTCTGTTTCTTAAAAGAACAAACAGATACATATGATTCTGTTATAAACGGTTGTGGTGTCTTCGAGCTTTTGACCTGTGAAAGATTTTCTCACCAAACTTTTCGAAGGAACGGAGTCTTTACGCGTCCATATTTAGTTGGCAAATATCATCTTTGCTGTAATCGCAGCTGGTGAACTTAGCTACAGCTGGTCGGGCTGAAGACTTTTAAAGTTTACAATCACACTAGTGACCATGACGGCTTCCACGATTTGACATTTTATACAAAATATACTAACCACAGCAAAGTTACTGTCACTCCTTTTTAATCCAACCTGATAGAATTAACATTGAAATAAGTTCGAAAAGACATCAATGCATTGGCATGCAGTTCATGAAGAAGAATGGCTTATGTTCCCTTCACATATACCTGCAGCTAACAGCTGCAGCTTGAGTCTGCATAATGATTCATGCTAGTGCCGCCCTTCGTTGCTTGCTGGTTAATTAAATAGCTTTTTTGCAAATAATGTCGATTCCAAAAGCCAGTTTTCCAAATATCAATCAAACTTAGAAAGTGTCTAAAATGATTAAAGTTGAGAGTTTCCTTGCTGAAAAGAAGCTGCATTGTTCAGGACATTAACTACTTGGGCTCTCCGAAGAACTGGAATGCTTAAACATAAGCTTCCACGCTTCAGCTATCTTGTTTCTTAAACATCAAAACGATTCTTCTGTTTTCGTATATTGCTATCTACAAAAATATCTTTGTTCTAATGAACATTTACTCGCCAAATGATAGAAATGCTGAAACCACTTTACAACATCTTTCTCTTGTCAAGTATTGTATTTTGTTCACATGTATTTTTCCAACTATTTGTATTTAATCTTTTAAATATTTTCTCTAAGAAACACGTGTCTAAATTCATAAAACACAAATAAAAAACGAAGCTTCTATGATCTAGTGTAGTTTTTCTTTGCTGGAGTGATACGGACGCAGACTTCAAGGCTTCAACTAAACTTCAAAAGAATGGGTTCTTTTGAAAATTTGAAACGGGTTGACAAACTGAAATTGGTTTATACTTCTCCATTAACGCCAATCAAAGCAGATTCGAGAATTTAATATAAGTATCTTAATTTGTCTTGCGGAACACTGATTTCAAGAAACTTATCGCAGGTGCACATGTTCCCTTGGAATTATACCTAAAAGATCTAGATAGTAATTGCTGAACTTAACTGTGAAAAAGGTAAAGATTTCTTTTCTATGATTCACTTATCAAATGATAGCAAAGAAAGGTCCATGAGTAGAGGAAACCTCTCATGAGTCGAAAATCTAGAATATTTTACAAACTGTAACTTCAGGCAACACTTCTTGATAACGAATCGCTTAGCTTTCCTAAAATTGTTCGGTTGAAAATTTGTCCTATTTGTATATTTTTGTCTTTTAAACACCATCGGGGTTTTTTTAGCATTAACCCTATTCAGAGTGGAGGGGGGGGG
>JANSTQ010068444.1:0-12065 GCA_026167885.1 Bergia puertoricense | reverse complement strand
ATTGGTCAAAAAAATTGAACGCGACTTAGGGCAATTTAAGGCGACTTTAAGCGACTTAAGGCGACTTGAGAACCCGGAGCAGGTCTTCGTCACTAATAGTAATACTTGAACCACTCATTTACTTTTCCTGGGCGGCTTCAACTCTGGACAGCTCGAAAGTCAGGGATGCTTGTTTGGTGGCGGGTTTCTAGCTGACTCTGAGTGAGTTGACCCTTCAGAGGTTCTTGTAGCGCTAAGGAGGGGCTCCTTTGTCGCTTGCCCTGGCAGAGCTCACCAAAGAACACCACTTTTGGCATCCTCGAGTTTATGCATGCGAGAGACATGACCTGCCCAGCGAAGAAGAAATGTCAGTGACAGAGGCCAACAAAGCTGCATCAACGGTTCCTATATTCATCAGAGAAGCGGAGGAAAAAGCTTGTCCTCAACGATATATTCTAATTCCTCTATTGTTTAGGGATCTTTGCACTTGGTATGGTGGGCCAGAAAGCGCTTGGTTGCATTCAATGTTTCGGCACCAAGGGAAGATCGCCGGGACGAGATTCACATAAATACGCGACAGACAAGAAAAACATAAACAAAAACTGTATAAAAACAACCGTTTTCTTGAGGGTATTGAGAAGCGAGAACCGAAAATGACAGAATAACAAATGACCGTTATAGCACCCTCTAAAACAGCAAGAGAGCACCAAGCTAACTGTGGACATTCCGCGAGAGCACGTTTTCTTCCTATAATTCTTTGTCAAACGTAAGAAAATTCAATGTGTCCGTAACTCTAAGACCATGAAATTTGATGGACTAGCAAAGAATCTTAAGGTAAAAATTTGGTGTAGTTTCTTTCACATGTGACGTCATCGTCACGCCATATTGACGTCACAGCTATCAAAATTTCCGCCTTTTCCCAAAATCTTTCCCGATCAGAAACAGAAAATTTATTCATGAGTGATATTTCTTTTACTGTACACGTGTCTCTTAGACATCGAATATTGTGCATAGTTTTAAGTGGCAAATAAAGTAAAATGTAAACTAAAAAGGTGTAAGACGCTGTTATCGTTATTGACCTAGAAAATACATATATAGACGATTTCGAGAAAAAAAAGTAAACGAAATGTATTAATTAACGCCTTCAATTAACTACAGCTATTTCAACATCACGAAAACTATTTTATAGGGTTAAAGAAAGACCGAAAATATTTTTAGGAAATAAATGTTTTATAGTTTTGTAAAATGAAATTCATATACAAAATCTAGACAAATTTCTAATACGTATAATAATAAATTTATACTGTAATGACTGCCATGGCCGATTAAAACCGCAGAGCTTAGCAGCAGGTTGAAAATTAAAGTTTAATTGAAAACGTCTCAGACACTATCAAATTCAGCTAGTTTTCTGCCACCCGTACTGCTTTTGTTTCTATTGTACAAAAATTGTTTACGTAGCAAAATATAGATGAAGATCATCTCAGCAAAAGCTTTTCTAGAACAAATCCTAATTCTTGAAGAAACTGAAAGTTTTTAATTGCATCTTCCGACAAACTGGTAAAAATATAAACACCATCTCAATTGCTATTTCTGGATCCCGAATTAAAATCCTTTTAAGTCACAACACTTTCCTGGTTACTGTTTAGCCAATGGAAATGAAGTGTGGGAATAATTTTACCGAACAAAATATCTTTATTGTGGAAAATATAATCTTCAAAACAAAATCTAATATCTTTAGTCTGCGATATCGGAAGTCATTTCTTACTCGGCCTCTGACATTGTATGATTCAAAATCTCACGTCTGCATCAAGCAGCACTCACCTTCGAACACGAACCGGAGATTTTCTTAGTTTGTTTAACGGAATCAGAAAAGAACTTAGTTAAATGAATGCATTTTCACAATGGCGGTAAACAAACGGCTTAAGATTATTACAGATATACGGCTCTTTGGAAATTAGCAACGACTAATATGTGCACGAATTTTCAAGCTGTGTGAAAATTACTACAGCGGAGTGAATCCAGCATGGAAGGCGGATCCTTGGGAATGCCGAATTCCACTGATGATATATCTTAATTTAAAATGGCAAATGGAACACAATTAAATACTGCTGATGATTCGTCCATTCATTCAGCTATTGCTATAACACTTCTGACTGTGTCAGTGATAATTTTAGTTGAAAACGTTTTGACAATTGTCAGCATATTGTGTTATGGAAGGCGCAGAGATGCCCCAGATATCTGGGTTTGCTCGCTCTCCATGGTGGACATTTTACACTCATGCATACCTTCCATGATGATACTCTATGTGTACTTCTCCGATTCTGAAACGTTTGATAATTCGCTAAGACTCTGCAAAGCACAAGGATGGTTTTTAGTATTCCTTCGAATCATATCTTGTTCAACTGTGGCGTTAATGAGCTTCAGCCAGTTTCTCAAACACCTTCCCAGGTCAGCGATTCATGATGGATGGAATCGAAGCCACAATGCAATCATAGCCATCACCTTAATTTGGATTTTTTCAGCATTTATTGCCTCGTTGCCTTCGATAGGCTTTGGGGAGATTCGCCCACTCAAAGAAGCGGAAAACTTATACTGTTTATTTCAAAGCGACACCGAATTCGGAATCTTTATTTTCTCTTTTATTTTTTTATTGATGGTGTTCACCTTCTGCTGTGTCCTCTCATCACTCGTAGCTGTAAAACCATCCTTCGATCAAGCTCCAGCAAACCTCAGAAGTTTTTCCGATAAGAAGATCACCGGTTACGGGAGAAGAAGCTTAAAACTGATTCAAGAACGACAAAATAGAGCTGTAACCAAAATGATCGCCGTTGTTAGTTTATTCTTCTACGTGTGCCTTCTACCAAGAATGGTGAGTGTGGAACATCAACACATGATTTTGATTGTATGTCGTTCAAAAACACGTTTTCAGAAATAGAAAAGCGGATTTCAGTGTTTGACTTGACTTTGGTTCTTGGATTTTTAATGTATGTTTAATGATCTCTCAAATCATTGCAATGTTGTGTTCTCGTGTTTCAATTTAATCCTTAAACGAGGAAAAATTTTGAATCAGATACACTTTTTCGATTTCAATATACTATTGCTTTATTATTGCAAATATTATTTTATGGTGCAATATGAAATTAAAAGAGCTCAGCAGTAAAATTGGTCTTAAATGGCACTAGCAAATATTGTTTTCAAAACAAATAATCTTTGCGTTTTGTTGTCGTAAAAATAATAAAGCAAACGAAATATTGAGAAACATGTATTATTTTAGGTTGCACTTTTTAATGGTGTCACTGGAAGTCGATTGGTAGTCCATACGCCAATCTTGTTCAGTTTATCAACAGCAGTTTAGTTTTGTGCAAACACTTATGAAAAATTTAAGCCTTGTTTTAGCTCTTTCGTTGCTACAGATTGTGAATTTAAAACTCATCAGAGATGGTTGTTGTACAATATGCAAATGATAATGCAAATCTGAGAATCTTTTTGCAAACAACGTTATGTTTTGCAAGAGATTTATAACAGCTTTCAAATTTGCACTCTGTGTATATTCCATCCGCCTGCTTTAAGGTAATGTTTCAAGTAAAATTTATGCTGAAAAATGTGTTTTTTAAATGTAGCGGTTTCTCGTTTGTTACTGGGTAATAGCGGATTTCATGTATCAGTTACTCGGTTTGAATACATCGATAGCAAGTCCATTTTAAATAAAGAGAACGTTTGCAACAACAAAATTGATCTGCTAACATCGTTTCATATAAAAAATCCAAAACTTCTTGACGTGAAAATCTTTTCAAAAACGTTTTCATTCGGCAAAACACATTTGCTGGTAATATTAATAGCTAATGTAAGTTAATTATTTATAAGCAATACCAAAATAGAACAGAAAATCGCCACGGTCAAAAATAAAATAAAATCACAAGTCAGTCTCTCTTAGTCCACATTAAACTTCAGAAAATTTGGTTTTCATAGTTGTTTCCAGGAAAATTTTGAGTTTAAAGGCAGAGAATATATCCTAGTTATATTGACACAAAACGTGCACCTGTGGTTTTTACTTTATCTAGCTCAAGTCTGATACATCTAAAAAGCTAAAACTTAATGGATAAAAATACGTGATCAATTTAGATTCTTTAGATGATCAGTTCGTTCCTTTGGACTGAATAAGACCTTTCCTTATTTTTGTCTGAAGTTATTTATTTGAATTCTATAACTCCAAGTCACGCAATACCCAGCTGATAAAAAATCAAACAACGGCACTTTTCAACTTTTTATAAGAACAATTTTACAGAACAAAACTAAGAACAAATGAAGAACAACCTCAGGCTCAAAGATTTGTTCCGTGTTTTTTCAAATGACTGAAGTATTGAAATGTGTTTATATAAGACATTCTTCCTCTTTCTAAATTGGAGATTTTCGATCAGTTTAAATATTTCATTGGTAGGTTGGATCGGTACTGCAACTAGAACTCAAATTCCATTGGATCTTGAACCCTTATTCCGCGCATTTTGCTTGGTCTATAACCAGTTGGAGCCGAAGCTACCCCAAAATTAAGATCAACCAGCGAGCTTCAGACAAATAGCTGGGTCTTATATGTATTTTTTTAAAAGCGTTAGTAAATGTTGGTCGTTATATATTCAACCTATTTTTTAACCGGAAAGAGTTAATTATTCATACATACTGCACTTGCTTGTCAGAAAGAGTCGGTAAATCATGGTTAAATTTTTTGTTGTTTTTGATTGGCTGACACAAATTTTTGACACATATTCGTACTTTTCTTTTGCAACCTTTCTTTCGTTCAAATCAGTTACTATTACCTAAATTGAGACTTTTGTTTGTCTCTCTAAAAGAAATTGTTTATTTAAAGGGGTACTCAAGCGGTCTGACTCACTTTTCGGAAATTAATATAAAATTTTGTTGATGAAAACGAATTTCCCAATCAGTTTATTAAAAAATATTTATAAATGCAGGAAAATGAACAACACTTGGCTTAAAAGAAATCTTCAGAAGCGCTCGGTAACCTTTCAAATTTTAGGGATAGCTATCATAACATGGAAAAGTTTCTCTGTGATATATATAGGTGGGAGCAGAAATGTTCTTTTCAAGGACACTTGCATGAAGTCAAAGCTTTCCTTTAGGTCGTTTACAAACAAAATGTGATTTTTTGCGTCGTTTTTTGCTCGTGAAAAGCAAAGCAAATCTTACAGATTTTAGATATTTTTAACCGACCCTTATATAACGTCTAGAGACTTGGTAAACACAAATTTTAAAAGCTTACTATAGTTTATAGCTTGGAGTTCAAGTTGTCTTAGTTCAATTGAAAGGGTTCGCTTTGATCAAACACCACTGAGTGAAGTTTGTTCAGAGTATTGCCAAAGTTATAGGGCCCAAACTGTCGCACAAATGTATTTCCATCAATTTTGAATTCAACTACGAGCGTTGAAACATCCAATAGGCACGGCAGCTGACAATTCGCACTGACTTTGTCGAGCAGCAAAACACGTTTTAAAATATTTAGTATTTACACGTGTGTGAAAACATAAAACTACTCCTTTAAAACTTGATGGATAATTTTTATAAATCTGGAGAATTTATTTATTTTTTACATTTCCTTTTCAGTTGTCAATTCTTCTGGTTCTTGCTTCTGTACACCCTCCGGGCATATACGACCTCTTGAGCCTGCAGTTACCACTCATCAGCGGTATCATTAACCCCTTGATCTACGCCATTATGTGGGAGCCTTACAGGCGAGGTTACATCAGACTGTTGACCTGCTCGGGTTACAATAGCTTCAGGCTTGTCAGAAGGTCGGCACACTCTGGATCACATACTCTTAACGGTAAGTCTATAGTAAGTGGTCTACGATTCTAGACATACCATTAGCTCCCCCTAAAGCTTCTTCCCTCTCTATCGACACCCCCCCCCCCCCTCTTCCTCCCTCTTCCAATTAAAATATATATGAATTTGAGGTAAAACAGTCCTTACAGACAGTTAATTAAACTCATGAACTTATGTCGCTATGATATGGCAGAATGCACACTAATTTTGGCATTACCTTTCCCACGCATTTGTTATCGTTTTTCTTTTTATGTGATATTTAAGTCTCTGTTTGGACCTGTTCAGAACTTAATTTCTGAACAAGCCTGCCCTCTCTAATAAGCCTACAGGTGGATTAATGAGATATTAAGGTTATCACTTTTTTGCATAGGGGACAGTTAACCAATCGCATATAGTTTTCAAAAACGAGCTAAAAACATTTCGTGTATAGCACCACACTAGTTGGAATGTCCATCAGGGTCGGATCCAGAATACTTTCATGTCATAAGCGCTACCAACATGAAAAACATGACGTCACAAACCCGGCAACTTCAACTTTGTTGCCATATTCTAGATTATTTTGAAGTCAGAAAATCCCCTTATTTGTTTTAAAATTTGTTAAAAATGCAAGAAATTATCTTCGGTTTGTTAGATTTATTATTCCGACCTTAAAACCGTACTAAATTATATTTTAGAAAACAAAAGAATTTCGAGCTTTTTTGAAAAAAGTAGCAATCGGAAATATGGTTTTATACGTAATGGTGACGAGGAGTTTTAGTAACCACATAATTTTGCATAAATTTGCCCGTAGATAGGATATAGGGTAAACCAGAACGTTTTACGGAGTGACCGAAAATTTTTCCATTTCATATATTTTCCGAGTTTGTATCATTTGCAGGTGATTTTTAAACTACAGAATGATACCAACCTCTTTTCGCCCGTCACACATATTTTGAAACAGATTCAATACTCAATAAAAGGCGTTGGTACAAATATAGATTAACATTAGAGAAATTCTTAAAATCTTTGAAAACACATTCTTTGTTCTCAATACTAGGACCTTCACTCACGAGACACCAAAGCTTTTGGTCAGCAGATTTTCTTCAAGACGAAAGACCGCGAGCGTTTGACGTCCTTTTTGGACCCAGTCCTGTTTTCAAACCTCTCGACTTTAACAACGACGAGCTTCAACTGTTTGATGCCTCGCAATCCTCGATTATATACGACGAAAGTATCAACTCTTCCCCGACAATGCGCAACGACGAACTTATGCTTGACAACAGCTTACAATTTCAAAGCATTCTGGACTTGATTGATGAAATGGCATATAGAAACATCAAAATGCCAAACGAAAACGATGCTGACAATATTTCAAGTATGTTGAAGAAAAACAAGCCAAACAGCGAAAGCGTTATGTCTTTTTGGTCAACAGATGGGAGAAATTCATCGTCTTTGTCTGGCGAAACCTCTACCACATTGGACGATGTTCAGGTGTCAATCATGCCAGATTTCTCTCAGGTAGAGAAATGCCCTGAGCACCACGGTGGAAGTGTTACTTCAAATACGGTCGGCTGCTATTGTTTAGGAAGGTCTAAAACATACCAAGTGGAGAACTCCAAGCGTTACCTCGACTACCTAGTAGCAAAAGAAGTGAAAGAACGCACCGATTCCAAGGAAGAAGTTATTGTTATCGAAGTTTGATTTATTTACTAAACGTTTCTAAAATACAACATTGTAGCAAAATAAATGTCGACAAAACGTATCGATTCTAAGAAGAAAGTTATTGTCTTGGAAGTTTGATGTACCACTTAGTGTTGCTAAAATTCTATAAAGGAAGTTATTGGCATCGAAATTTGATTTACTCACTAAGCGTACGTTGCTAAAATACAACATTGTAGTGAAAGAGGTAAAAAAACGCGTTAATTCTAAGAAAGAGTTGTCATCGAAGTTTGATTTATCACTACTAAGTGTTGCTAATAGTCAACACTGCAGCAAAAGAAAAGGAAGACATCATCGATTCTAAGAAGGAAGTTATTGTCATCGAAGTTTGATTATCACTAAGTGTTGCTAAAATGCAACGCTGTGATGCGAGAATCTTCTTTCATCATATCCTTCTAGGGACAAACGGTAGAAAAGAAATCAGACAATTCATTCCTTAAAACATATTTTATTGGCAGCAAACAATGATTAATGTCGGTGTACAAATTTTAAGACATCATATAAGGCCTTGTATTCCCTATGTATTGTTACGAATACTAAACTATTGAATCTCAGCTATCTTTACATGCCAGGTGATTGGACATTCATCACGTACGTAGAGTTAGCCAATCAGCGCGCGCTTTTAGGTCTGCTCAAAAGGCACCATCCCAGAACACGCTGCGAGATTAGTAACGATCGCCGATGTTTTCTCCTTTTGCTGGAGAAACAAATTTCGTAAAATGAAATATCAAACAGTCAAGTTCTGGTAATTACATTCAACAAAGAAGTTGCTTTTTAGCCCATACACAACTTTAGCTGATAAATGTATTCAACATCATGAGTTTTGATACTACTTAGAATTATTTTAAAACCAACGACTAAAATTTAAAATGGCGGACATTTTGAGACCATTTTGTGCGCGCGTGGTTTTCTGGGATGGTACATTTAATGATCAATTCAGTCAGGCGTTCCTAGCACGCAAGAGCCGATCATCTGGTGGATACTATTATGGGTACACATGTAAGAGTTAGTGATAGTCAGTGAGATTTTAGTGCTCCAAACGGAACGTAATTATACTGATGTGTATTCAACGTGAAACCTAGCGAAAAGTATCATTGTTTCAGGTGTATCTTCATGTGTGTCCATGATAGTTCCCATTTTTGACGATTTTATCTAAGTGGATTGCACATTGTTAGGTTTTCCTTCTTATAAACCTTTGAAAATTAATAACATTAATTCAGTTGATTATAAATACAGAACTCGATTAATTGTCTGGATTGTTATAAATATGCTCTTGGCATAACGCATTAAAATTGTATATGACTAGAAAGCTCAGCTAAATCCTGAAGCCAATTATAAGTCAGGGCCGTAGCAAGCCTTGAAAAACGGGAGGGGCACAACCGAGTGCCGTAGGCGCGAACTTTCTAGGGCGGTCAGGGAATATGTTCCCCCAGGAAATTTTAAAATTCAGTTTGTCTGAAAACGCATCTCTTTTCGTTTTAAAGGCGGTTGCAAACAAAACCAGAGAGTCTAAAACTAGTAAAAAAAACTGTCGCGTTTTTACTTAACAAGCAGTAGCCATAAAAATTAGGGTAAAAACTGGGGAGGGGGGGGGAGGGGCACGGGGCCCCCCGGCCCTTCCCCTTGCTACGGCCCTATAAGTGGTGTACAAGGCTTGTGCCGAGTTTCTGTAGTGTTGAGCGGATTAAAGTTGACGAGAGAAAGTCGTGTAAAGTGCCTTGTTCAAGGACACAACACAATGATCTAATCACGGGTGGAACTTACCTTTCTGTTTCAGTTTTCTGACATTGACCGCTCTCACAAATCTTCCTACAAAAACAAGACAGTGAATATAATTCTATCGCAAGAGAACATAACCCTAGGACTTTTGCTACCTGCGGGGTCTTTTCAGTTGGTGCGGTTAAAATAAAGTCACCGCTTTTGGCTGATATAATTGTTAATGTTAGATAAATTTCCCATTATTTCAAAACATGTTCGTATTGAAAATGAGCTTACAGAGTTCAGATACAACGTTTTGTTCATAGTTAACTATGAAAGCTTTCCATTTTACCGGCCTGGCCGGTCCGACCAGTCGGTTCTCAAATGGAACAAACGAATTATGCACTAGTCAATTGAAACCCCGGCGCCCCGATCGCCGGGACAGGGCGGGGAATTTAACATTCACGCAGTGTTAAAACTTGGTATTGTCCTTGGTAATCGGGGCTACTCTCCTTGTTAAAGCCCCCGATACCAAAGCCCCGGTGTTCTAGATTAAGCGGGTTTGGCCATTGCTCAGACAAACGTTTGAAGTTGCTCTTTATCAACTTTCGAATCATGCATATGAACTTGTACGTACTTGTGCTACATGATTGTAAATTTTTATGGCATGTATTCTCAATTCAACTTACATGTGATTCCGGCTCTTAAGTATCCTTACTTTCTGTTCATACTACGCATTGAAGAGCATGTATTACTATATGGAAGCATCTCAAACAAAGTAAGGTCAAGTAACGTTATTCCGGGAAATAACACGTGGTGGTTTGTAATGGAAAAATACCACGCACGGGCCGGAGTAGGTCAAAATGAACCGCAACAATTAAACACATAACGCACTGATTAAATGGACAAGTAAATTTTAAATCAATAAGTGATTTTTGGGTGGGGAAATCATTCACGTGTACGTTTTGTTTTTACTTTGCAAAATATGAAATATAATTACTCTTGGCTAATTACTTTTTTCTTGGCCCCCCCTTGTTACTGCTGTCGTTGGTCCCCAAACCAGACTACAAAAAGAAAGTTAGTACCTACAAAAACTTAAACGCGGATTTCAAATGACTGTCGAAAGTAAGTCAGACTTGCTTTTCTTTCGCTTCCCAATTGATCCAGGGCTTTAGTCTTTGTTCAGTCAGCCAATCAGGATGTGGTCTAAAACCAAACGCACAATTACTTGCGTTTATGTTTCACGACTTAAAATAATTAGTCGCGATTTCTTTGTATTGTGATTGGTTTGTTGTTGAATGGGTTTCGCTCCTGATTGGCTAAGTAATTATTTTTATCATTGTAGCGAACAAGCGCAGGAAACTGTTCTTGGAATTTTCCAACATGGCGGATCACTCGACTCCAAGCTCTCCAGTTTTTCCAATGGCAATCGAGGTTTAATAACGCTACTTCCGGTTCAGCGTTAAATCCCCACTAAATGCCCCGGCTGTTGAAAGCTCGTGTTATATTCCCCGTCCCCTCGCGGATTCATGCTGTTAAATACGTGTTAGATCCCCGACATGACCGCGTTAATTCCCCGCCCTGTCCCGGGGGTCGGGGAGCCGGGGTTTCAATTAACTAGTCCATTATCGGAACTAGTCCTGGCCAGACTGGCCCTGCTCATGGATCAGAGCCGCTCAGTTCTCCCGCTCCAGTTTACCAAAGCGCGGGAATATGGTGAGTTGTGGCGGGAGAAAATACGGGCGCGCCTTCTACAGCACTTCAGTTTTTGCTAGCAGATCGAATACAAGCGCGCTCGAGAGTTCCCGCAACTTGTCTATGATTGGCCAGCTATGTTGCCCTTGACCTTTCCATTTGCACTGGCTCGAGCCAGTTCTTTTCGGCCTGCTGGACCAGCGACCTTTGTTAGAAACATGCTTTTTGCAACCAGTTGTGATGCTGTTTTGATTTTGTAATTGCTGCATAAGCTGTCGAACAAAAAGCTTAGAACTCGCTACCATAGATTAATATCTACTCCGAGTTTTTCTCCTTTGTTTAAGATTTTTTCTATACTTATACATGTTATAAAATTGAAACCAACTAAAATCCTTGGTAAATTAAAAGAAGGTGCTTGAAAATTTTTTGCACGTCAAATTAAGCAACTTGGGTAAATTTATTAAAAACAAATTCGTAAAATTTTCTTCCTTATTAAAATTGGTATGTTTTACATACATCACTTAAAAGTTCAAGTTAGCGATATAAATATTTTGTAGTTGGCTGGAATTATAATATATTCCAATTTATTGATCAATATGTTCGACATTTTTCAAAATCAGTCATCCCTTGTTCAGTTTGCCAAATTGTATATTAAACACAGTTACCAGCTGGTCGCGGATAAATTAGAATATGTCTATGTTGTCGTTTCTAACAGCCAAAACGTTTCCATGAAGCAAGAAAGCTTTACGGGTTTTTTTTTTCTTACAAAGCTTTTTAAAACCATGAAAAGAATTTAAGGCCTAGCATAAACAATAAAAAAGAACATTTTCCCTGTATCAATTAGCACCTAGCATTTCGTTTATGAATGGAAGAGTTTATCAAGCTGCTGCTTCTTTAATTCGAGTTTTGTAGTCATGTTATCGAAAACCTGTCACTTTTGAGTGTAAACAAACACAAAAAGCTTCTCATAAAACGCATTTAGTTTTATTGCTCCGGTCAATGAATATATAATAAGCAAAAGCGCCAAGAGCCATAATCATTTACACATTTTAAATTTCAATGAAGTTTTTGAGTGAATAGATTAAACCACCAAGTTGAAATCTTCAGCGGAAAGCTACTTTTGCGAACGCGGAGACTAATTGGTGAGTAGAGCATATTATAAA
>JANSTQ010068333.1:0-14955 GCA_026167885.1 Bergia puertoricense | reverse complement strand
ATGTTTTGGTTGCAGATTCATACATTGTCATTTGTCCTCATTTCAAATATTACTTATTATTTTAACAAGAGATAAATGATCTGAAATGCAAGTGCTCGAATGAAACAGTGCTAAATAACGGAGGCAGCACTTCACTTCTCTTTGAGAACTTCTAGTTTCATGAGTAATCTCGACTTTCCAGTTGCTGTTAGTTTTTAGTAAACAAGTTTTTTAGTGTTTGTTTCAATTTGCCACAATTCTTGAATCTCTTAATTCGTTCTGAATGTTTGAAAAAAGTATCCAATTTTTGCCATTAACAGGTCATTATTTTGTGTTTGACAATTTATTATTATGTACAAACAGGAACTCTGTGTTTAAGAACAAAGTGTTTTTGCTTTACATACATATATATATTTTGTATACATGTAATATATATATATTCTTATGATAAGCATTATGTATTGAAGACTGGTTTTCATTTAATACACTTAAAATATTGGAAAAAATTTAAACATGATTTTTTTAAGTGATATCATTGCCTTGTAGTAACCATAGCAACCAATTTATAAGCATGTGAGTATGCTTGAATTAAGGTTTAAAGAAGTTAATGGTAATACCATTCATGCCAAATTTTAGGAAGAAGGGGCCATGCATTTTGAAAATCATGGGAACAACAAATACTCCCCCAGGCCCTGTTATTCTCCAAAATGCACAGTTGTGTAAATTTTAATCTAAGAAAGGACATTTCTGTGAAAAGTCCTTGAATTTTTTTTTCAAGTGTCCCAATTTATATTTCCTAATTTTTTTTCTATAATTCCCTATAAAGTTCCTAAATGTCCTATAATTCCTGTGTTTTTGCCCAGAATTGCTGAAGAGGGGTTTTTTGCCCTGTTTGCGTGAATGTTTGGTGTGAAACTAATGGCTTAGCATACATGTACATGCATGTACCAACCCTTAAAAATGATTATCAGAGTTTTTACCTGTTTGAGTGTGGGGTTAACATAGTTGAGCAGCTCCCCCAAACAAAGCATGACCCTTCCACAGCAACTCTCTCTGGCTCAGACAGAGTTGTGTTTTGTGGTGTCAGCACCCACAAGCCCCCTTGCAGTGATTGCAGCAACACTTAATCATTTATGAATAGCAAATGAATGCACTTGCTAAATTGCACATAATGTTCCAGTTGCTGTTAGTTTTTAGTAAACAAGTATTTTAGTGTTTATTTCAATTTGCCGTGGACAAGGACATTAAGCCCTAAGTCCCTCAACCACTGAACCAAACACCTGTTGTGAACAGGTAGCTGAAGAGCCCCGCAGGGAGCACCAGTAAAGATATGTATGTAAAACTGCTACAAGAATTTCAATTCTGTTTGCAAATTTGATATTTAAAAATTAATCAGTATTTCATGTCTAAATTATATGTACAGTACATGAAAGTGGCACAACTGTTTAGCAGTTGTATGGTGATACAAGTGCTTTGTTAGATTGCTTTCACCAAACAAGATTTGGAACAAATTTTTCAAATTTCCTTTCCAAAATATTGCGCAAGCAAAGTGAAGTACAGTATAAAAAATCATTTGAAACTTATCAATGAAACCATAGCTAGAAACCACACAAGAAGCAGGCGTAGCTCAGTTGGTTAGTGTGTGGCCTTGGGAGCTGGAGGCCCCCAGTTCGATTCTCAGTGATTCCAATGTCTGCTTCGACTTTCCTCTGATCAGTGTAGCTGTAGCTTTAAATACCCATAAAACGGAGCACTGACAGAGGGAGGGGGGTAAAGTGCACACCAAGGGCCACAAGTTTATCAGTTACCGCAATTACTGTCACGTATTACTCTCATTAAAGAAAGTTGCTTTACCTTTTTTTAAAACCTGAGCTACATACATGTACATCCAAAATGTCAACATTTCCTGGTATTTTATGGAGCCTGACTGAAATACAGTGTACATGTATGTTGATGTTCACTTAGCTACAGTACATGTATTATTAATATTATTATTATTACTATTGTTATTATTGTTATTATTATTACCATCTTCATCATTGTTATTTACATTACTATTTTTAGCTTTACATTCAGTGGTACCCAGTGATACGTTTACCTTTCTACAATTTGAATTAAATATTAATAGGTGAATGTACTTAACATTCAACTTTTAAAAACTGATTAAGGTCAGACCAATGCAATATTTTTGCTTAATTAGCAAAGAAAGAACTGTCGAAGGTGGCACAGTTGTCAAAAATTAATTTCTATGAAAGATCACTTTAAAATATCTTGTTTGTAATTGATTATAGGTTTGTGAGCTTTGTTGATGATAAGGCAGTTGATGAAGCCATTAGACAATTGAATGGTTTCCCAGCCGGTGACTGCACATTAAAAGTCTGCAGAGCAAGGGACAAGCAAGACAGATCAGCTCGGACCAGTGAAGTGGTGAGTCAGTTTGGCAGTAGATCTCAGCAACATGTACAGGACATACAAAAACAAGCCAGTGAAGTGATAAGTCCATTTGGAAGTAGGCCTCAACAGTATCCAGTAGTGAATGGCCACAGTGGTCTGCCTGGTTATGGATTTACCTCACTTCAAACCTCACCACCACCTGCATACAATCAAAACATCCCAGCAAACCACCCCCAGCCAGGTTTGCAGGGTGCTCCAGGACGTCTCTTTGTGTCTGTTACAATGCCACTTAATCAACCAGCTGCCTCTTTCTCTTCATCTTTTCCAGGTATGAAACAAACAGTAGGAATTGCTACATTTTACCATCTACTTTGACATACATGTATACAGTCCCTGATAATTAATAATAAATTAATGAACAAGGTCATGATTCAAAATTATAGGAGTTGCTTGATAATATTGTTAGTTTAAATGTTTAATAGGGATTCAGGAAATTACAGAGTCATCTGTATGTAGATGAACAAGACAGCCTAATTAGATATTGAACATAAATACTTACAAGAAGGGAACTGGGAACCAGGTGAAAATTTGCATACCACCTTGATAACTACATTCTGATAAAATATTTATTAATACTTTTCGAGTTTCAACTGTTGTTTCATTTTCTTTTATAAGTACATCCTCTACTGTAAGTACTGTTAGCATTCCTCCAATGTAAGTAGTATTAATGTTTAGCTTTTTCCTTTGGGCAGGGATTGCTTGCAGATTAATTTTTTTAGTTAGACCTTTGTTACCAAAAGAAATCACGCCTGTTGTGATAAAAATGGAAACCTTAACAGTATTGTTTTCGACCTGTGCCAGATTATAAGAAGCACTTGTAAACATGTTTAAATCAAAATATAGCATGATTGTCAATGAAAGTGGACCCGTTGTATTATGTCTCAGTCTGTACAATTTGTTTTTTCCCTTATTATATGTAACATTAATGATAATACGTTTATTAAATTCCATTGCAGTAGTAAGTTGAATTACAGAATTTTACATTTGTACTACAAAAATACAAAGTTAATATACTAAGGAAAATATTTACAGTATAACTATTTAAATGACAGATGATTTTTCTTTTAACAATTATTATACATGTACATTATAGAAGAGAAAAAAGGTTATGTGTATTTTTTCAAGTGTAGTAACTTATGGCACAGGCTGAGGTAGCCCCAGTGCAAAGGTTATGATGAGGAACAGAATTAAATATAGCACAGCAGTAGGAATGAAACTACACCAGAACTGCTTGGTGCAACACCTTTGAAAGCACAAATGGTTACAAGTGTACGCTGGAGGACCAAACAGTTAATTTTGTGGTGGGGGTTTGTCTGCCAAAAGATGCACGTGAATGTGACATGAAATTGTTTCTTTACTTGCAGGGCAGAACAACACAGTTAATTACCAGACCGAATCTCGACATTTTACTGGTACTCAAGATGTCAACATTAGCAGAAGCCCGGGGACTGCAGCACAGAAGAGTAATGCAAATATCCTACAATGTTAACGTGACCCTTTAAGGAGGCCATTGTTCCTATGAGTCAACAAGTCAATATCCAAAATTTTTGCCTTTTCAATTACATGATTCAGATATGTGAACAGTGTTACAAAATAAATTTTCAAAACATTAAAACTTTTAAATACATAAACAATACCCTAACCCTAATAACGTACATGTAGCCTAAACCAAATGATTCAGTGTGTGTAATTCAGATATGTGGCCAGTAATGCACAGTTGTTCATTCAAATCTATTTTTATCCCAGCGCCCATGGTTAAATTTAACCCAGTGTTAGCCAACATATTTAATTGATTGTTTTTAAAATAGAGAGAAGTAGTCCTGTTGTTTTAAAGTATTGTTGAAACACCCAAGGAAAGTCAGTTCTGTTGACATGAAACGACAGGATAAATCAGTATATAGGGAAATAAATAGGCTCTTTATGATTTGAAAAGTCAGTTTGTTCTAAGGCAAATTGGATCGCCTCTAGCAGACAGCTCTATAAAGTCTCTTGTAATTAGGCAGATCTCATGGTTAGCAGTTTTCCTCATGATTTAAATGTTGCTCTTTTTCATTTGTTCCTGTCGGAAGTTTTTGTATCTATAAGGCCTATTTCGCTTCCACAGACGTCTTTCCAGTACCGGATTAGCATATAATCCGAATATTAGGGGGGGGGGGGGAATAGGCCTCTGTGGGATCGAATTCAATTTTGAAGATATAGGTTTAAACTTCAGCAGGAATAAACGAAAAGGAGCAGCATTTACATTACAAAAATCTGGATGTTTGTAAATCCCTGCTATGATCTTGAACAGGCTGTCATAAATGTGGAGAGTCTGGACACTTTGCAAGAGAGTGTAACAGTGAAGGAGGCAATACTTGCCACAGATGTGGGATGTCTGGCCACTTTGCTCGTGAATGTCCATCAGTTGGAAACCAGGGTGGTGGGAGTACCTGCCACAGATGTGGCGAGACTGGACACTTTGCACGTGAATGCCCATCAGGTGGAAACCAGAGTGGTGGGAGAAGCTGTCACAGGTGTGGTGAAGTTGGACACTTTGCTCGTGAATGCCCCCAGAATACCCAAGGCAGTGGAAATGCATGTCACAAGTGTGGCGAAGTTGGACACTTTGCCCGTGAATGTACTTCAGGTGGTAATCAAGGTGGTGGAAGAGGCTGTCACAAGTGTGGTGAAGTTGGACACTTTGCAAGAGAATGCCCAAATGCCCAGTCACCTGATGGTAAGTGGTGGTGTCTTAATAAATATTAAACTGCTGATATATTTTGTTTAACTAAAATTCAAGATGTTTCTCACACCACAAGAAATAGAATATTATATTATATACCCAACTCTGTGGACTTGCAAACAACAAATGCAACAAAATTTTGTGGGCTGATAAGGTTGAAAATGCTTGCTGATGTACCGAAATAAAGTTATAGAAGGTGTTCATAATGTTGTGTTTTCTCTTGAAGGTAAAAGCCGTGCCCCTGTAACATACATTCCTCCAGAACTCCCTGAGAATGCAGACTTGTTGTTTGAAGACATGCCTCACAGTGGAATAAACTTTGATAGGTACGATGGAATACCTGTAGAGGTGACAGGAATTAACCCCCCTCCTCCCATCGAAACTTTTGAACAGGCTGGGATGTATGAACAATGCGCATCCAATATTAGACGTGCCAAGTTTCCCAAACCTACACCAGTGCAGAAATATACCATTCCAATTGTTAACCGTGGAAGAGATCTCATGGCATGTGCTCAAACTGGTTCTGGAAAAACCGTAAGTACTTTTAGCAATCCTTTGTTGTAAGTTTTGGTAGCATTCACCTACTGTAAGTCAACGTTGTTGGTTCTGCTCTGTTGTAATTTTATCATTCGTCCCCTACAAACACTGTTAGCATTCCTCAACTGTAAGTTCTGTTAGCATTCCTCTACTGTAAGTTCTGTTAGCATTCCTGTACTGTAAGTTCTGTTAGCATTCCTGTACTGTAAGTTCTGTTAGCATTCCTCTACTGTAAGTTCCGTTAGCATTCCTCTACTGTAAGTTCTGTTAGCATTCCTGTACTGTAAGTTCTGTTAGCATTCCTCTACTGTAAGTTCTGTTAGCATTCCTGTACTGTAAGTTCCGTTAGCATTCCTCTACTGTAAGTTCTGTTAGCATTCCTCTGTTGTAGATAACGTTACCACCATTCTTCTACTGTAAGTTCTGTGAGTATTCCTCTACTGTAAGTACTGTTGGCATACCTCCAATGTAAGTACTGTGAGCATTCGTTCAATGTAAGTACTATTAGCATTACTCCAATTTAAATACTGTGAGCATTCCTCTACTGTTAATACTGTTAGCATTCCTCCAGTGTAAGTATTGTTAGCATTTTTCTATTGTACATTCTGTTAGCATTCCTCTACTGTAAATTCTGTTAGCATTCCTTCAATGTACGTATCGTCAGCATTCCCCTACTGTAAATTCTGTTAGCATTCCTTCGATGTAAGTATCGTCAGCATTCCTCTGCTGTAAATTCTGTTAGCATTCCTTCAATGTAAGTACTGTTAGCATT
The DNA here is from genome assembly GCA_026167885.1 of Bergia puertoricense. Lineage (NCBI taxonomy): Eukaryota > Metazoa > Cnidaria > Anthozoa > Zoantharia > Parazoanthidae > Bergia > Bergia puertoricense. The sequence continues at coordinate 8,491 of JANSTQ010068333.1, read as the reverse complement.
CTTCTACTGTAAATACTGTTAGCATTCCTCCAGTGTAAGTATTGTTAGCATTCCTCTACTGTAAATACTGTTAGCATTCCTCCTGTGTAAGTATTGTTAGCATTCCTCTACTGTAAATTCTGTTAGCATTCCTCCAGTGTAAGTACTGTGAGCATTCTTCTACTGTACGTACTGTTAGCATTCTTCTATTGTACATGTACGTGTGTGCGAGGTTAGTGCAGTTGGTGAAATCTCTGACTGCCAACCAGGAGGTCCCGGGTTCAATCCCCAGCCTGGTCAAGGGTTGAACTTTGGGCGACCTTCTTTGCCACACCATCCGTGGACAGGGGCGTTAAGCCGTTGGTCTAGTCTCTCGACGTTCTATCGGGGGACTTAAAAGAACCCACACACTTCTCGAAAAGAGCAGGGTAATCCCGGTGTTGTGGTCTGTCACCTACATACAGCTTATTCCAACTGGCTGTAGTTTGAGCTCCGAGGTCAGGCATGGACTGTATAGCGGCTGCCAGAGGTGCCTGTATGTGCTTTTGGTTCGACCTCATGAGTTACAGATTGCTGAAAAGCCCCGCGGGGAGCACCTGTATATATATATGTATGTACGTACTGTTAACATTCCTCGAGTGTAAGTATTGTTAGCATTCCTCTATTGTAAATTCTGTTGGCATTCCTCCAGTGTAAGTACTATGAGCATTCTTCTACTGTACGTACTGTTAACATTCCTCGAGTGTAAGTATTGTTAGCATTCCTTTATGGTAAATTTCTGTTACCATTCCTCCAATGTAAGTACTGTTAGCATTCCTCTACTGTAGATTCTGTTATTCTGTTGTATTCCCCAATCGGACTTGAGATCAAAGGAGCATGCTAAATGTTGTCAGCATTCCTGTAAGGCGAGCATTGGGTTTCAACAGGGCTTTGAAAATATTCCCTTTTTGGCTTTGCATGAAAACGATGGTAAATAAGTAACTGATTGAAAGTTGGTCTTTCGTGGTATTTTTGGAACAAAATAATATCAGTGGTGCATCTAATCTAAACACGAGTTTTCTTTTCCAGCAAGGACAAAAAAACATATCACAAGTTTTATTTTACTAGTCAATCTCACTTTGCAGTGTATCGTTAGCCTCATAAGCATTTTTACAAGAATTCTTCACTGTCATAGCAAGTAGAGGTTGGTGCAATTTCAGCCAGTATTTTTGTACTGGCATCTGTCTACTCTTGTTGATGCAATATGGTTTCAAGGCCTAAAAGTACTTTTTGATCTTCGTCTGTGTCTCTTAAACGCTTCCCAGCTCACACGTTTTCCTTTTCCAGAATAACTCCTAATAACATTAGTACAGATGAGTGCACAGAAGTTGTTTTTGTTTAATACTCGGAAATATGATTCATTCCTTCTCTCTGCCTTGTAATATCGTCTTTACACATCTCATCAGATAGTATGCAAAGAGCGCTCAAAATTTTTAAATCTTTAAATTATATGAGTAATTAATTTAGTATTTTCAGAAAAAAGAAGGAAAGGGAAACCTCTGTTAAACCAGAACGTAATTTTGTGTACTACATGTAGATTTTAAGAAAGCTTTTCTTGATGATTTTTGTCTGGTGTTACAAACAGGTAGCGTTTCTCATTCCTGTCTTGACGGGGATGTTGCGGCAAGGTCTTGTCAGTCGTAGCTCTCTGAGTGGTGAGGTGCAAGAACCAATGGCCCTGTGCATCGCTCCAACCCGCGAGCTTGCCAGACAGATTCACAAAGAAAGCTGCAAATTTGCCCTTGGCACTGTAATGCGGGCTGTGGTGTGCTACGGCGGAGTGAGCGTGTCCCATCAACTGCAGGATATTGAGCGTGGTTGTCACTTCCTCATTGCCACACCAGGCAGACTGGAGGACTTCATCAACAGGGGAAAGGTGTAGTTTATACGTTTTTACTCCCACTGAATCAGAATCAGGAATTGCATGTCATGATTAGTTTTTTAAAAGGGCTTTTTCACGGCTTTGCGCATGCCTGGGGATTTATTGACAAAAAGCTGTTTCAAGCTAAAATATCTCTTAACAGGCACTGATCAGATACCAATTTAAGTCTTTCAAGAGGTAATTGCTACGGATGGTCAGTTTTAGGCGGCGATTAAATCGGATTAGAGTTGTTAAATCTTGTGTTCCGGGCGGGAACACAATCTAATAAATTGCTTCAAAATGCATAAAACCTTGGTAGAAGTGATTAATTACTATCTTACTGGTAAACTGAATTTTTTCTTTTGAAATTATTTGGATAAAGAGCGTAAAAATTTGATTTCTGAAAGAGAGAAAATCCATTGACTCGGCCATGAAAGAGCCCCTTTAATCAGCCATAGCATTGATAACAATTTTGGGTTCGTTACTAAACTGCAATAGTAATGATTATGACAATAATATTATTGTTTTCATTAAACAAACTGATAAGTCTTTGCCCAGCACTGTGCTATGGCACGAAAATGAAGGTAAAATCTAGGTCAATTCTTGGTTTTCAAATGCTTTGGGATTGGTGTTGAAAGCAAATCATCGAAATGTGTCCTCAGAAGGACGAAACCTGGCCTGGTGTTTTAGGTAACAAGCGAAGCTGTTGAATTAACACCTAACTGTATTGTACATGGCATTATCTGTTGCGCATGGGTTTTGTGTCCATAGCCTTAATTAATATTGTCGTTATGGGTTTCTATGACAAAGTTATCACTGTTTTTTGAGCTATGTCTTTGTTTGAAATTTTTTTTATTTGGAAAATAGAAGTTATCACTCAGTCCAAATGACTTCAGAACTTCTTAATTTCTCAAAGATACGTCTGTGGTCAGTAACATTGTAACTTCATAACAGCAGTGGTTTTGCTTTATGGCTGCTTTACCTCCATCTTTTTAAACAGTACATAAGGTCAAATAAGTTATTACAGCTTTATTAACTGCAGCTCTTTTTTCGAACTTCGGTTTTGGTGTTGAACTTGCAGTATTCCCATTTAGGTGTAGTTGAGCCTTGATTGGTTAAAACAGAGCTCTGATGCTACCTAGATATCCTTACATTTTCATCCACAAACTCCTTAAAAGTCCTGGAATTTTCGGACTAACTCCTGGAAGACCTGTTGGAAAACAGAAATAAAATTCACAATCTTTCCGTAAAATCATTAATTTTGTCCATTTCATATTTTGAATGTTTTATTCGAATCTTTAACCTTTTTTACTGCGCCCGAGCAAACTTTTGTATTTCCACTTGGTACGATTTCAAATTAATCCTCAGAAAGCCTCAAAATACTCCAGGAAAGTCGTGGAGTTTTAAAATTGTAATGTGTTAAAAACACAACTTATAGTTGTTCTTGTAGCATTCACGTTGTTGTTTTAAAACATGTCATTATATACTTTCAGATATCTCTTACCAGCATCCGTTATCTTATCCTGGATGAGGCCGATCGTATGCTCGACATGGGGTTTGAGCCAGTCATCAGAAAGATTGTTCAAGAGAGAGGCATGCCCAGCAAACACCAGAGGCAAACAATAATGCTGAGTGCGACTTTCCCAGATCAGATACAACACCTGGCTGCGGACTTTCTCAAGGAGGACTATCTTTTCTGCGCTGTGGGGCGAGTTGGTGGAACAAACACGGATATTTCACAGCACATTTTAAAAGTTGGTGGAGATGAGAAAAGAAACAAGTTGTTTGAAATTCTGCAGCAGTCAGGTTGGTAGATCATAGAAAGCGATTGCTTGCACAAACTGAAATTTTCTGTTAGTACTAAAATCAAGTTGCTGTGTAAAAAGTACGACAATCTAAGTGGACTTTATGGTCGACGTTCAACTTGTAATCAGTATGGTAGCCACACGTCACAGCTATGTGGTTTTCCGGCTGTACCATTGTTACCAAGATTTTAAGATTATTAATATCGGGAGTTCATAATGATCCGAAATATAACTAGGAAGTCGCAACCCTATAGGTGGCGCAACTTTTTGTAAGTACCTAAATACTTGATGTCCACCGTATGTGTAACTTTACGTGTATGTTGTGCAGTTTTTGGTCATCTTTCTGGCTCGTGGAGTTTTTGAAAATCTCGCTTTGTCACTACTACCTTTAGATGATTGCCATGTTAACAGCTGGCCCTTGTTTAATTGCAGGCACGGACAGAACACTGGTGTTTGTAGAGTTAAGACGAGTTGCAGATTTCCTGGCGTGTCTCTTGTCTCAGAACCAATTCCCAACCACAAGTATCAGCAGGTTAATATTCGTTATTGAAGAATTTACATGTTTCGATAAGCAACACTAAAAGAAATAAAACTGACTTATTACACAATGACAGCCTTTCTATATTTTTGGGAAGAGTTGAGTAAACGAGAGGAGCTGATGTACTGCGGTTTGCTTGATATACAATATTAATATTTATATGATTTAAGTGGAGCATAAACTGACTCACATGAAACAAGTGGCACCAAGTTACAACTAATCTCACCTGAGGTCACAAGACGCAGTTAACGATTTTGTTAGATGTCGTCATATTTATACAAACGACACAAGTGTAAAGAGACTAAGAATGAACTTGTTGCATGAGAGGAGATGAGATGAGGCTATTTGTTGCTTTCAAACTTACGAAAACTGATAAAAATGTCTAGCTATTCATAAAAACCCTTGTAATATCACCATCCTAAATAGAAACCATTCGTCATCCTCGTTCACTCGTTACTGGTCATCTCAAATGTGATACCAGCTCCTTTCATGGTTCAGTCTTGACTTTCTAAACTGGCCAGCCAGTCCGCAGGTATCGTATGTTGGGTAATCTCTGGGAATTTCACCGGCCACAGCTAGTTACATAACTATAGCATTCATTTTATTCACATGTTTATACTATACTCTCAACAATCAGTTTTATCGTAACACTGAACTGATTAAATTGCGTGAACTCTGCAAAGGAGGGGGCTATCATTGTCTATCTTAATGGTGGTTCCTTGGCCCCATGCAGGCCAGTAAAAAACACGACCACTAAAATGCCTTTTTGTTCGCTGCAGTGACCGAAGCCAGCAAGAACGTGAACGAGCTCTGGAAGACTTTCGTACTGGTCGAGCCCCGATCATGGTGGCCACATCCGTTGCAGCTCGTGGTCTAGACATTGCAGACGTCAAGCATGTTATAAACTACGACCTTCCCCAAATCATTGAAGATTATGTCCATCGAATTGGGCGTACTGGCAGAATTGGCAACAAAGGCAAGGCCACTTCTTTTTATGAACCAGGAAGAGATGAGAAAATCGCCCGAAGCTTAGTGAAAGTGCTGGCAGAGGTAAGTTTCTTGTAATATTTTGTTTTCTATGTAGTCATCCATCCGCTTTGCCACTAATGCATTCTAAACGTGTATCCCGAAGGCATCACAAGTGGTACCTGAATGGCTTGAGCACGCCGCAGAGGAAGCTGTTGGTTCCAGTTATGGTCCGGCTGGTGGAAAGTTTGCTTCACGTGACAGGAGACAGGTACAAACGCAAAATTTAACCCAAACTATTCAACCTTTTTGTTTCCCGTAGATGTAATCAGCATAATTGCAGATTCGAATGGAACTGCTCGTTTTGCAAGGGCAGACGTTATGATGTCATCGTGACATCATTGGTTAACTGTTAAAAATATATAATTTTTGTCTAATAAACCACTTTGAATTGAACAACAATCGGTCTAATGAAACATTTCAGATAAAATTATGTTTGATAAATCTTCGGCTGATTTTAGTAATTTGCAAGAATAAGTAAAAATATTTAAGATCATGGAAAGAAAACACTTCTATTGTGTCAAATGCCATATTCTTCATGGCTGACTGTATTGTCTACTTTAACGTCACACTTTAAATATTTGCCGAGCAAGCAACACCAAAAACTAGATAATAGTAAACTCAGTAAAACTGCTAGGTAACTTTACAATCGGACGTAAACTTTGACATTTATAGAAAACTAACACAACTGGCTTAGTAGAAAATCCCAGCCAGTCTTCTTAAAAATGCTCATATAGACACAGTTCTCTCTCCATGCCCTCTCGCTCCACTTTGGTTATTGTTGAAAACATTACATTTTAAAAAAAAATACCCTTCAGCTATTTATTTTGTAATATTTATGAAACATTATTACTGAAAGAAGGCCAATCTAATTGACCAAATTGTCACAGAACACTCGAAGCAACAAACCACCGCTGCCCTGACATGACTTTAAAAAGACGCCAACGTAATCGTGGACCCCAACGTATGGCATGAGATGGTAACCTGACCTTAGTTTGGTTTAGTTTGACGTAGCTTGGCCTAATCTATTTTCGTAATGGGCGATAACACGAGCAACATTTTCCTCCAACTTGTCGTACAACACTGTAGTAACGGTTGTATTAGCGTGATTAATCCTTATTTGAAAACCGATCAAAATTGCTTATTCGAAGATCTGATGCGTGTCAAGTTGTAGAGCTGGAAGATTTGTTACAGAAAGTAAAAGTCAAATCTACTTGCGAGTTTGTTGCATGACAAGTTGTTCTAGTGGGTGATAATACGCACTACAACAGGCCACAATCTGAAATGCAACAATGTTGCACGACAAATGGAAGAAATTGTTGCTCATGTTGTCGACCCTTGAAACTAGTCCCCCACAGTTTTACGTCCGTGCTGTGGTCTCAGTGAAGAAACCTTGGACGAGAGCTGATTGTTGCATTTAGTTCCTTTTTATACCAACAATCTCCTCCGTTATCCTATAGTAACTCAAGTGTTTCCCTTCAACATATCCTGTGATAAGTTAGGTCATAACAAATCAAACTAGTGTACGAACAATTGGTGGAAATTGCTCCTTTGATTTTGTTCTATTTGTATTCCTGCATTACCAGCCGTGAACGCAAAATGAAACTGCCCGTTAGTCGTTTGTTATAATTAAACCAGCAGGACATTACGCGCCCTTGTTCCTAAGATCGAAGTACTTTCTCATGCCGTGATTTTTACTGGTGTTTCAGAGATATGATGGTGACAGAGAAATTCCCAAGCAAGGGGTTCAAGGCGTCGCTCAAGGAATGGTTCAAATGAATTTGCAAAGTGGCAGCCATTTTCAACAACTTGCGCAAGGCCCTGCAGCAGTTAGCTGTGGAGGGGAGAATGATGACGAAGACTGGGACTAGCTTGGCAATGTTAGAGAAAGCACCAAAGCATCTCAAAGTTGAAATTCAAGAAGCATTGTTTTCCTTTCCTTATTTATATGTTTGTTTTGTTAGAGATTGTTACAAACAGTGCTTGCAAACTCGTTAGTTCATTGTTTAAAGTTCCTCTCCGTTCAAACTATGGCTAGTCGAATGTGCAAATGAAGTAAATTACAGCCTCACAAATCATATTACAGTCAACGGATGTGCCGTAGAACTGTACTTGGGGTATGATGTTTTGGACAAGACTTCAATACTTACTTATTTGAACATGTTGGTGGTAAGCCGGCTGTTGTTCTCTTTCATTCTAAAATCACATTTGCTTCAAACCACTCAGATTAAAAAACCCAGAAAGACAAAGAAGTCGCAACTGGATATTCTCTCCAAATATCGATATCTAAATATCGGGTCCATACGATTTGGGTGCAAGTTAGAGGTTTTTTATTCTTCACCGAGAGGTGGTTTGTAGGTGACAGTTGAAGTTTTGGTTGAAGTTTTTAAGTCACAACGCAGATCTTCGGATTACAGTTCCACGTTACATTTTGAAATCCTTATGTGTGGAACTTTGTTGTTTTCTCCTTGTAAAGTAAATAAGGAAAAAGATCTCAATGGTTGACGTCTTTAAAAGGCCCCGTTCACAATACTGATGAACCGGAGTAATGTCAGCGAAACAACTCGAACTTGTTGGAGCGAATCCGATGATATTTTTCTTGAGTTATAAATGATTACTGAGTCAATGAGTTCGATGTTGCAAGTGATTGCTATAAATTTGATGATTCCACAACTCGAAATCCCCTGAAGTGTCAACGTCCCATGGTCCACTTTTTAAAATTTATTTTAAGAAAGAAAGCGATCTGGATTTTGTAGTACTGTGCTAGCAGGTGAGTGTGAGTAATTTGATTTTGACGGAATTCAAAATTCAAGTCATTCAAGTATTAAAGTGGAATCACAAAATATAAACATCAAACAGTCAAGTTCGTCTGCAGCATTTAAAATTTCATTCGCACTTGATCTCAATCTTACATTCTGATTACAGTACAGGGAAACAGTAGAGCCAAACAAAACGCTGTAAATGTGGGTAGAGTAAACAAAACTAATAATCTGTTTTCACTCCGAAAAAAATGCCGGCTTCGAAACGAAAGAGCAATGACAATACGCTGGTTTTGATCTACCGCGTTAATTCACAACACGTTCTGTTAAGGGAACTCGCCGTATTCTTAATTATCAAAAAAATGTTATCAAAGCAAATATATATTTCCTATTTTTGTCTCCCGACGGGACACTGTGATGAACAACCTGAGATGAGTGATGACAACTAAATTTAAACTGACCAATAGGAATATCACGTATTCTG
>JANSTQ010068222.1:0-14956 GCA_026167885.1 Bergia puertoricense | reverse complement strand
TGAAGTTTTTGAACTTTTGACAACGATTGTCTTAGAATGTTTGGTCCGTCTGTGTTGCCTGGAGATATCTACACAACGTCTTATGTCACAAGCCGCTTTAGACCCCAAGACTCGAGCCCAGTCCATTAGACATTGCTAATCGTTAAATCGCGCATTTTATGACCTAAAAAATATACCTTTGAAAATATTTTGGCAAATTTAAGTTGTGAATATGTATTATACACATCAAGAACAATAAAAAAATGCAAAAAAAAATTTTGTTTCATGGGCACTTTAACAATTTTTGAATAAGATCTTGGTTGTACAGAATGTGTGGCTACCTTAATTTGAATGCTTTTGACAAGTTGTCTTAAAATGAGTGTGTGCTGCTTTTGATCGATCAGCTTTGACGCAAACTGCTAAATGATCAGAATGAATATACACCTAGAGCTGTTGGAAATTAATAACTTGTGTCTGTATTAAGCTTCTTGTTATCCCTCTGAACAAAACTGTGTGATAGGAGTTGAATAGCAGTGGTTTCAGCATTTTGTCAAGAATAGAGTTTTCATTTTTCTTATGAAAACTTCTTTGGCTGAGGATGAGGCTGACGTTTATGATGATGATGACCCTCAATGCTTGACCCTTACCCCTGACCCTTACCCTGACCTTTACCCTTGACCCTTACCCTTGAGCCTTAGGCCTGTTTCAAATGCACTGCTAGAGTCGTGCCAAGCTGGATCAGCTGTAGTTTGACTGCAGCACAACTATAGATTGCTCGACTTGGTTTCAAACATCAAACTTAAGTTGGACTTTGGTGGAAATCTCCAAAAAACAATGACCATCTCGTCCACATATTTCTCAGTCTCCATGCTGCTTTGTTGCTTGGATTACCTTTCTTTCTTCTTTCTGACTTTCTTCCCTGGTCGAGGGAACAGTGTCATGTGAACTTGAGTCGTCTTTGTTTGAAGTTGATTCGTCGTCTTCTTCAACTCCTTCTGCCTCAAAGGGGGACACAGAGTGTGAATGAATATTGAGATCATTGTTTTCAGAATAATCGTCATTGGACAGATTTGTCTGTTTGGTATGATCCTCTGGAAGAGTTGTCCTGAAGGCCACCATCTTTGTTGTCAGATGCTGCGCATGCATTCAACATCAAAAAACCAAATTGACCACATTTGTAATTTAAATTATCATAATTTATGCAATGACTTCGGCAAGACTCTAGCATAGCATCTGAAATGAAACTCGGCTAGCTTGAGCTAGAGTAATGAAGCACGGGTGAGCTTGCCATACTACACAACTGGTGTCGATTTTGTCAAGTTCAGGTGAGCTTAGCACAACTCTAGCATGCCATTTGAAACAGACCTAACCCTTGACCCTTACCCTTGACCCTTGACCCTTACCCCTGACCCTTACCCCTGACCCTTACCCTTGACCTTGACCCTCACCCCTGACCCTTACCATTCACCCTTACCCTTTGGCCTTTGACCTGCATTTTAGCAACACCAGGCCCCAAGATATTGGATGGCACTTATTTTGCATGCAAACTAATTGTACCTAGTTGGCTACATGAAGAAATTGGTAAAAAAATGGGTAAAGGAGAGGCACAACACTTTAAGACACAAGACACAGTAGAGCTTTGAAAACCCTAACAATGTCAATAATAACCTTTTCTCTGGCTCTTAAGGCCCTGACACACAGTGCAACAATTGCACCCAATATTGCATGCAACTGTTTCAATTAGTGTGTCACCCAGCTGCAACATTGCGTGCAACATGCATGGTGCTGCCGCCATTTTGTTTACAAGTCTCTTGTATAAAGCAAACTTTGATTCAGCAGTCAACAAACCATAGAACTGAAGCATGATTGGTCGAAGACCAAAAGATTCATCACACTATTGTGTGAAATGTTGCAGGGGCAGACACACAATGAAATTGTTGCGTGCAATATTGCACACAAAAATTTCAAGGGGTTACACATGATGCAATTTACCCTTTGCACGCAATATTGCATGCAATGTTGCACTGTGTGTCAGGGCCTTTATCCATGATTATAATGTGTATCCTAAAGCCTGTGATCATGATTCAATAGACCAGGCCTGGGATTCCTTGAAAAACATGGGTTTTTCAGTTTGGGTTGTTAAAAAAATCCTTGAATTGTCAGTTTGCAGATTTGGCAGACTAACTATTAACTAATTATCTGACTGATGTTTTTTGTCATCCCTTGAGCAGTATTGTGGCTCCATCACACTCTCAAGTGGAGTCTTGCAATCTTGAGCAGACTTGGAATGTTGAACTGTATGCATGCACTCAAACTGAGTTTAAGGTATTATAATGTGAGGAAGGGTCGGGGCTTAAGACAACTTTTTCTTTGCAAACACCAACATTGAAAAATCCCCATAGACCTTGAAAAAACCTGGAAAAGTCCAGAAATTTTAATGTGATCAAGCAGAAAAACCTGGTAGAACTTCAGATAATTTATTGAATCATAACATATGCATAATTTGTAATGTTTTAGGTTTGGGAGACATGGCATTTTCTCTTTCTGCATACCTTCATGGACTGGCCAGCTGTCTTACGCAAGCAATATACTTGACATATGTACAGAAGACTGGTGCAGAGACTGGCCTTTCTACACTTTCCATTGTACATCTCAGCAGTGTAAACTGTTTGCCATTTTTGGTTGTTTATACAGTTTTTTCATCTGAAATCCGAGAGGTCTTAAGCTATTCAAAATTACTCGAGATAGATTTTTTGGTAAGTTTAAACTGAAACTAGACTAAGTGTTAAGTACTGTGTAACAAATAGAATTATTAAAAATACTGAAAACAATTGGAGTAATTTGAACAATAGCATAAAGATAAAGAAGACCCTACATGTACATTTATTGGTAAACATTTCACATTTTTGTTTGCAATATTACAATTGAACTGATCTTCATTTGCTTTGACAGGCAATCATCAGTATACATGATTATATGATTAAAATTTGAAATTTTTAAAAAAATAACTGTAAACTGAATTTTCGGTTGTTCTGTGCAACCATCTTCAGAGTGAATAAACTTACAGGTCATTTAGTTGCAGACAAGAATGCAATCAATGAACACAAAGAGTTCTCAAGAATCTACAAAACACTTCTCAAATCCCAGAGGGCACCAGCAGGACAACCTAAACTTGTAATCATTTTAGTTTCTTAAACTATAAATTTATTCACTCTGAAGAAGGTTGCAGAGAGAAACCACAAATTCAGTTTACAGTTATTTTTTTTTTAAAAACTTGAATCTTCTGTATATATATATTATATATAACTACAAATTTTTAACAGATCAATTTCAATGTTTTTAATTGTATAATGATTTCCAATTGGTCTTTTTGTTTTGATAGTGCTTCGAATATTCTACAGTAATTACGGTACAGTGCAATTGTTGACAACCAGACTGAAATCACACCTGATCATGCATCTGGTGGGCCACAGGTTGCTTTAGCAAAACTCATTTTTGATTGGTTTCAGAATGTATAATATGTGTAGCTGATTAAATAGCCCTTTCTTGCCACTTAAAGTTTGCAATGTCAGCTCTTTTCACTATACAAAACATAAAATACCGGCCGGCTAATTTCACTGCAACATTAGTTCCCTAAGAAATACATATTATCTGCTGAGTGTGAAAGCATCAACTAAGTGTTATTTTAAGTAATTTGTTTCCTCAAATTTTGTTTTTCAGGGAGCATTTGCTCTAGCTGTGTTGTTTGGCTGTGTCTTGAATTACTCTATGTTTCTTTGTGCAACTTTGAACTCTGCCTTGACAGTCAGGTAAAATCTCAAAGTAATCCTATAACATAACATTTAGTAATAAACCCCTTTTGGTCAATTGATGATATTCTGCCCTTGGCTGAGAGATGATCAGAAAAGTGAACAAAGCTATATGTATATAATTCACTTTAATTAATTCATCTATTTGATAACTCAATCAATTTCTTTTTGTAAAACTTACAGAAGCAAAATTTACCACAAGTCTACTCTCGTTCTAATTTAAGGTGTTGGTTATATTAGTAATCTGTAAGCTAAAGCCCACATACAAGGTACATTAGGGAATATGCAATAAAGAATAGAGTACAGTAACTAGACCCATGTTGAGCTTTGTGTTATGGCTGGTTCCCAAGGCGGAGGAGGGGGGGGAGGGGGGATACTCTCATATTATTAGGGTGAGGAGGTGCTGCAGAGCTGGGGCTTGAGACCCTGACCTTGTTCCAGGCCCAAAAAGCCACAAAAAGTAACCTTGTTCCAGACTAGAAGCCAGAAGAACATACCCTGTTCCAGACTGAATTTGGTATGTATTTTATGCCACACAGCTGAGGTCCTGTCTGATCACAAAAATATGAACCCTGTTCCAGACGAAGAGACTGATTTACACACCCTGTACAGAATGAGCAAAAACCATACCCTATTCAGCAGCAGATCCCTGAGTAGCCTGGCATATATGGGAGTACCCCCCCTCCCTATCCCCTGGGGCTGGTTCAGATGGATCAAACATCATCCATCATAATGTTACATTGAAGATTGGACACAACATGTTGGGTGGTGTTGGAGGGTGTAGGACTGTTTTGGGTGCTGGAGTCTTCAAACAGATGCAACACCACAACATAAAGCATTGCGCCAAGCATTACAACAATGTGGATGATGTTGGACGAAAAGTTTGAAGTGGATTAAAATTCATTCAACATTGTCCAACACAATCCATCAAAGTCAAACATAATAATTATTATGCGAACATGGTGTTTAAATGGATCAAACATGTTGCATCCTACAATGCTGGATGATGTTTGATCAACGTGTTTGATCTATTTGAACTGGCCTTTACTTAGTCAGGCTACTTTTCTACTTCAATCAAAAGTTTGTTGATGTATATATTATCAGGTAATGTTCATGTCAGCGTGATCATGAATTCGTGTTTAGAATCACTCAGTTCAGTCAAAAGAAAAACTAACACCCGTCTTCTCTGGTCTCAGTCTTGTAGGAGTGGTGAAGAGCGTCGTTACTACCATTGTTGGGTTTTTCACCTTTGGAGGCGTGGCTCCAACACCACTAGCACTGATTGGCATAACAGTAAACACTGTAGGTGCTGTGTCTTACACTTGGGCCAGATACATGGAAAAACAAGCAAAACTAAAAAATAAACCTGTAAACACGACTACAAGAAGAGAAGAGCATAGAGGAGGAGCTACCACTGGAGAAGGTCCAATATGACAAGTGGGTGACATTTTGGAAGGGAATACAACATCAAATCAAATATTAGTGTCTTGGTTGAAGTAAGAACAATCTAGTGGGACAATAATAAAATGAGCCACAATAATTTGGAAGTCGAGTAAAACGTGGAGCCAATCACTCCTTTACACCTCTTGTGCTTGCTTGAATCCTCTTGTCACTTCTAGCACTTCTCTTTACTTCACGGTCCTTGGATTTGTAGGCTGTTTTGGCCTGTTGCAGTAACCTCAGTGATTTAGTGCTCATCATCTTGGCCTTCGGGTCTTTCTTCTCTTTAATTTTCTGCCACGTTCTAGATGTCAGCCATTCCTTGTGTCGTTTCTTTCTGTAGCCTAGAATACTGGTCGCTGTCTCGACGTATGTGTTCTTGATAGACTCCCATTTGCTCTCCACGTTATCGTCGTCGTTGGTTTCAGCAAGTTGGACTTTGGGCATTTTAACTTAGCAATGTTGAGATGTTTCGAATACCTGTTATAAAAATGGTACCCCTAAGGCGAAGTAATAGGAGCGACATTTTTGCCCAACTTGTAGCGCAACATTGTTGCATTGCAGGTTGGAATACGTTGTTGAGTGTATTAGCACGTACTTGAACAACTTGTCACAACAAAATTTGCTGTTGTAAGTTGCGAAATGCTGCAGAAAGTAGACTCGACTTCTACTTTTCGCAGCAAAATATTACTTTGTTGCCCATATTACCACCACCACCCCAACTTGTCTCGCTACAAAGTACCAAGTGAATGCTAGTTCCTTTCATGTACGCATCAAGCTGACGTCAAGAGTCAGAGTGCACGCGCCCAACCAAGAAAACCAAAACATAATTAGAGCGGAACGACAGGGACAACTTGAAGAGCTGGAAAAAGTGAATCCAATTGTCTTAGAGAAGATCCTTTCAGATAAAAAGAAGTAACAACTGATATGTGATATAAAAACCTTTCCTTGTTTGTGGGACACGTCGATGGTGGACTATAAAAACAGTGGCGGAATTTTGTTGCAGGACAAGTTGTTCAAGTACGTGGTAATACGCTCAACAACGCGGTTCATCTTCCAACGCAATGATGTTGCGCTACAAGTTGGGCAAAAATGTTGCTCATATTATGTATAAGTGTGTATCTACTATAAAAAAATGGTACCCTATACATATACCAGATATTTTTTGCAATACTTTCATATACTGAAATGCGAATTTTAGCAGCCCTTTCATATGCTAAAATGCCTTTCATGTACTACCATGGAAAAAGCACCTCTTTCAGGCAGAGCCCCCATATACCCCACTATAGGGAGTGCCCCCCCCCAGGTATAATACAGTGTTGTGTCTGAAATAGGGCAAGGATTTGGATGTAGTGTACACACACCTCTATCCTGGACTTATATCCTTCTACTCTTCTAGTACCACATCTCTTGACTAAGACAACTGTTTAGAAATGAAGTTTGAAAGTATTTTGAACTTTTGAAGCCTTTCATTTGTCAAGTTTAATTTCTTTTTTTGCTGGTTTCAGAGGCTCATATTCCAAGTTTGTTTTCATGTCATCACTGATACCCAGGCCTCTTCTACTTGTAGGTTGGCAGCAGCTTGGAAGAGTTCCTTATTAGTCTGTCAAGAGCCTATCTCAGAAATCTCATGAAGAAATACTTGTCTGGCACTTCAAAGCCTTGTTGTGTGTTGGGCTTGTTTAATTCGTGCCCTTCTGGTCACAAACATTGGAATCATTTAAACATAGTCATAACCAATAAGTGTGCTCGTAAGAAAGCGTGACAGCATGTCTGATTTCCATAGCTTCACTACAAGACCATGTACACTGTTCAGTTTCACACCGCTGGTATAAGACATATTTTCTTCAAAGTCATTAATTATTCATTACATTTCGGGCCAATCACAGCACCACATTTGGTCAGGTGGATGAGTCTTGAAACTGTGTCAAACACTCGTTTGAGTATTTGAACCAATTTCAAACCCATGAGATGAATATTTCTTAATCAACATATTCATAAGGCACTCTTTCAACCATTTATTCATTCATTCGAGAAGTTATTTCAAAAACTTGTTCATCGTGTTTGAAGGGGCGTTCTAAACTTAACACCAGTACTCGGCAGAAGCGGCCTCGTGCATTCATGTCTCGGTGTTTGGACCCCCCCCCCTCCCCCCTTCAAGCACTTGCACTCGTTTTTGAAATATAACATACCGTTTTCACATCGGACTGTAGATGACAAGCTTAGTATGATTGCTGGATGCGATTAAGGCTTCAGGGTATCAGACATTTTGTGAAAGATTCTTTTCAGCTGCGAAGAAAAATTAAAAGCGTCAGAGGTCATGCTAGTGTGTCAGCAACTCCAAGATTGTAGTTACTATAGCAAAGTTTTGTGTTGATTATGAAGTCTGGTCTGTAGCTATTTGTTTAAGGCAAACACTCGGGTTTTCTATGTTCAGAAATGGGTTACCACTCACCCTGGTGTTTTAACCTATGATACACTGACGCAAGCTCTCGTTTTTGGTTATGAAATTGAGTTATGTTTCATTAATGTTGTGTAAAAGACTATACTACGTGTTCCAAGATGAGGAATTATATTTCAAATTTGTTTAAATTTAACCAACTTTTAAACAACTAGGTCCAGAAGACTATTTAATGCAAGTTGTAGTGGATTGTAAATATTGTTTGTGACAATATAAGCAAACAAAACTTTGGTAGTATCAGCCGAGTACCCCTGACTTGTGTATAGAAATATTATCAAAATGAAAAGTGCCCATGAATGTTTGCTTTTCTGTCATTGAATTTCAATTTAGTGTCTGAATGTTTTGATTGGCATTAAAGACCCATCTATATTCCATCATAATAAATGAAGTAGCTCTAAATCAAAGACGGCTTAACCTTTGAATTGTTGAATTGTGCTCTCTTATTAATGGGAAATATTTGACAATGTTGATTGTGGTTATAATAGAGACCTTTAGATCCGAGGACGAGGACGAGATATTACGTGCGCGCACACTTAAATTAGCAAACTCATCGTTGAGAGGACGGCGTTTCCTGCAAAAGTCAAGATGATGATGATGAGAAAGAGGACGAAGTTGATGATAATAAGAACAAAGATGATTATAATGAGGACGAAGATGATGATGATAATGAGGACGAAGATGGTGATAATGAGGACGAAGACGATAATGAGGACGAAGATGATGATGAGAACGAAGACGATAATGATCTAATAATGAAGACGAAGACGATGATAATAATGAGGACGAAGTTGATGATGATAATGAAGACGATAATGATCTAATAATGGCGAAGATGATGATAATGAGGACGAAGATGAGATCAGATAATAAAGACAACGACGATGATGATAATGAAGACGATAATAATGTAACAAGAAGCTACACATAGCCTAACTCGGTCCTGGCCGTATGCTTGACCTATCGAAACAGAAGCCTCCGACTTTAACATCAATTTTACGTGTGGACCCTGCTTGTCGATCGTCACTTTCAAAGCAACGATGTGTGTGTTTAAAAAATGAAGCGGGGGTAAACGTGTAGAATTATAAACACCGAAAACATCAATAATTTCACAACCTGTTAGCTGTTCGAACCTCGTGGCATAGCAGGGAAAGATACCAAGCCTTTTGTAACGCGGGCTCAAATGATCTCGCGGTAACGCATGCGCAGGACAATTGCAACACGAAAAAAAGGAGCCGAAACCTTGACTCGGGCGCCTCCAGGCCCAAGTAGTAATGAGGACGAAGACGAGATTAGTGAGGACGAAGACGATGATGATAATGAGGACAAAGAGATGATGATAATGAAGACGATAATGATATAATAACGACGACGAAGTTCGATGATAATGAGGACGAAGATGATGATAATGAAGACGATAATGATGTAGTAATGGGGACGAAGATAATGAGGACGAAGATTATGATAATTAGTACGAAGCAAATGATAATGAAGACGATGATGTAATAATGAGTACGAAGACGATGATGATAATGAGGACGAAGATGATGATAGTGAAGACGATAATGATGTAATAATGAGGACGAAGACGATGGTGATAATGAGGACGAAGATAATGTTAATGAAGACGATAATGATGTAGTAATGGGGACGAAGATAATAATGAGGACGAAGATTATGATAATTAGTACGAAACAAATGATAATGAAGACGATGATGTAATAATGAGTACGAAGACGATGATGATAATGAGGACGAAGATGATGATAGTGAAGACGATAATGATGTAATAATGAGCACGAAGACGATGATGATAATGAGGACGAAGATGATGATAGTGAAGAGTGTATGTAGTGATGTAATAATGAGGGCGAAGACGATGGTGATAATGAGGACGAAGATAATGTTAATGAAGACGATAATGATGTAATAATGAGGACGAAGACGATGATGATAATGAGGATGAAGATGATAATGAAGACGAAGATGATGATAATGAAGATAATGAGAATGAAGACGGTAATGATGTAATAACAAGGACGAAGATGATGATAATAAGGATGAAGATGATAATAAGGACGAAGATAACGACGATAATGAGGACGAAGACGATGATGAGTATGAAGACGATGATGATAATGAGGACGAAGATGATGATAATGAAGACGATAATGATGTAATAATGAGGACGAAGGTGATGATAATGAAGACGATAATGATGTAATAATGAGGACGAAGACAGTGATGATAATGAGGACGAAAACGATGATAATGAGGACGGAGATGATGATAATAAAGATGAAGATGATAATGAGGACGAAGACGATGATGATAATGAGGACGAAAGTGATGATAATGAGGAAATCTCTACCATGACGAGGAGGATAATTTTAATAATACTGATAATGAAACAATGACAATGATAATAATTTAAAAAATGTGCAATGTTACAAGATAACCCGCATTACAAAATATGTATTAAAGTATCCAGAAGGGACGAAGCCTGAAGGGGACGCGAGATCCAGTGTAAGGCACAACCCCTTAAATTAAAAGAAAACTGAAAAACGTAAAACATTAAATTAAATATACATAAAAGCACAAAAAAAATTACAATAACAAAAAGTTACAGAGCAATTGAATCGGTGGCAGAAACATTCGGGAGATAACGTCCAGGAATGGGTACAATGTAGGTGGAAAGTGGAGATTAGGAGATTGTTGTATTTCGCTGCAGAAATCGTTTGAAGGATAGAGTGCTGATAAAACTGGTGGAAGGAGTGTTTGACGGTTAGAGTCCAGAGTAGGAAGCCTAAAAGGTTTTGGTTGAGCAGAGGGATACTTGAAGGAGGTAAGTGGAAGAGAAACTGAGGTCTGTAGGACCATGTTTAATGAAGGAGATATGTTCTTTGAGGTCGTAGGCTAAGGGAAGAATTCTAAACCCCTCACGCAGTCACGGTAAGATATTTCCCCAGGTTTGCTCGAAGGAACTCATCTGGTTGCTTTTCGCTGGACACGTTCAAGCTCTTTAAGTTGTTTTGTCTCACTACCTTGCGCAAGGGAGACAGAGAGGGATCTTCGAACTTTCGTATCTGTTAGCAGAGGGCAGGTACGCTTGAGAAGACCGAGAAGTTTGTTAGCTTTAGAGGCAATGACATTAACATGAGCATTCATGTTAGTTTGCGCTGAGAACAATTCCGAGATCTTTCTCTTCCTGAACACGTATAAGAGTCTCTGAATCTATCTCATTCCACCAAAGATTCGGGGGTAAGTGCAAAAATTTCGAATAAAAATCAGTTTCTAAACGTAATAGATGTGGTTTTAAAAATTAACTCTTAAAAGTGGCAGCAGCAAGAACGAGAAACACTTCACTTTGCAAGTCTCGACAGGTGAATGTTACAGATGAAGAACTCGGGAGTTTTATCTTATGTCGCGTTTTTAGATTGTCGCAAAGTGACATTTGATTTCGTTCTTGAATAGAAGTGACTTTACCAAGAGTTTAATGAGTGCATCTTGACAACACTCACTTGCTCCGCTGTAAGAGTCGGTTGCCACTTCAATTCATCGTCATCATCATCATCACCATCATCAGAATCCGCGTGGCGCAGAGGTCACGCACAGAAACTCCACCAAGTTCTGTTTCTAGCCAGCTTTTCTAATTCTTTCCAGGATCTTCTAATGTCTTCAAATTAAGTTCTTGTTTCACTGATCTTCACCGGGTGGTTCTTGGCCTTCCTCTACCTCTCTTACCTTCTCTTACCTTGGGGGTTCCAATTGAGGGATTACACAGTGATATTGTATGTTGGTTTACGAAGTCTGTGACCGATACATCCCCACTTTCGTTGTGTTATGTGCACTTCTATGCTTTCCTTTCAAGCTCTTTCCTATACCTTACCCTTATGTTGAACAGATGTCCATGTCCTTCGACGAATTCTCGAGGGTACCTCGGACAAAAAACTGCCCTTGGTTGTAACATTTTTAGACTTTAAGAAGACCTTTGACAGCACTGACAGAAGCATGATGTTCAAGATTCTCCGTCACAATGGTATACCAGAGCCAATCAATCACAAATGTCATAAAGTGGTGTACACTAGCGCATTTCTAGTTGATGGGCAACAGTCTGAAGAGTTCAAATTCAGTACTGGCATAATACAGGAGTATACACTTGCTCCCTCTTTATTATCGTTGTTGATAATTATCCCTAGAACGTTTGGGCCTTTTGGAGAAATACGAACGTTTGGGGGGAGGGTGTGTTCGTTAGACCCCCCCCCACTACTTTCAATATGCTTCGTCTGTTCGCCTTGAAATTTGGCATGTGTGTTCAGCAGTCTTTAAGCTTTCAATTAAGTGTAGTCACGTGTTCACTAATTGGTTGCCATGGTTACCATATCCGAATAACTGACGTCACTTCAAAAATTGCGTTTTTTCAGTATTTTTGCTGGGGTTTTTTTCCGTTGCTACATTTTTCACCTATGAAATTAGCCAATAAACAACAAGAAACAGGCTTTTTCAGGCAAAACCTGTTGTGATTATTAGATATAGACCACTTTCATAGTACACCCCAGTGTCCAAGAACAAAACTTTGAGCCAAGGCCAAAAGTCCAAAATACAGCAAATGTATAAGAACTTGGAACTTGACCTCGATTTGAAGTTATTGTTTATGGCCACTGGAGCATGTAATGAAAGTAGTCTATTATCTTTAAATTAGTCACTTTATAATTACAGTTTCAATACTCTATATAACTTGACTGACTCTTCCACCGAATTTGGTGGGAAACTCATACTTGTACCGACAACTGTCAACTTTTGAAACGTGCTACTCTCTTTAGTTGTCTTTCAAATTAACAAACGTAAGGTTAACTTCTTTGTCCATGTCCTATAATTTGTTGCCATGGTAACAATATCAATATAAATTTAATATATTTTTGGAAAACAGTCGCAGTATATACTCTGAGAATAAATGTTTTTTTTCAATAAATGTTCTGAAACTAAAGTAAGTTCCCCGTGCATTGTGGTTACCATAAATACACAAAAAGCTATAAAAACTTGTTTTTTGTGTGTAAGGTGTTTGTTTCTAAACGGAAAATGCAAAAGGCTTAAATACAACCTACTAGAAAGCTTTTGGGGAAATATTAAAAACTCTGCACGAAAGCTGAAAAAAACCGAGGAGGGGGTCCATCCGACCCCCCCCCCTCCCCCTCCCAAATGTTCTAGGGTTGTATCATGACCCACAGTAGCCAAGAAGACAATTGAGAAGACTCTGGCTTTACTATACAACGACGACTGTCACGTCGATTCCCTGAGATCAGCTTAAGCGACCTAGAGGACGCAGATGACATTGCACTGCTGGAGAATGACTTACAAAGAGCTCAAATCCAACTATCCAGACTTACATCATCAGCTAAAATTGTCAACCTTAACGCGTTAGTGCTCCAAAGGTATTAACACTAAACACCGACTCCTCTACACCCATCCAATTTAATACAAGGAAAACATTTGGAATTTGTCACTGACTTCAAAAGCTAGGCGCTTACATCCGCTCATCAGAATGCAACCTCAAAATCAAAGGGGAAAGCTTGGGAAGCCATTTGGAACGCTCAAAAAACTGTGAAATTCTAATACTCTACCACAACAACTGAAACTCTCCTTCCTCAACTCGTTCGTGTTCAGCGCCCTTTTATACGGATGCGAATCCTGGATCCTGACGGAAGATCTACTGAGTCAATTGGACAGCTTCCAGGCATCGTTCCTGCGCATCGCGAACAAAATCCCGCGCCGAGGTCGTTTTCCAACTCTGCTGTTCTCCAGATATTGTTAAAACAAAATCCCTCTGTCAGAATCAGGGCAAGCGCGCCAACTGCGATGGCTGGGGCACCAATTGCGACGCCCTGAGTCGGAGTTAGACCAGCAGTTTTGTCTTGGAGCCATCTCATGACAAGCGACGGCCTGGTGGTAGACGAACAACATACCGGGAGTATATTGCCAAAATATACTGCATCCAGCACCGGCCAACAGAGATCGAGCTGAGACGGGAGGCAATGGATAGAGCGGAATGGCGAAGCCGCGTAGCCGCCTGCGATCGCAATGCCCCCGTGACCCAGCCCATTAAGACCTTTACCCTTACCCTTGTCCCTTACCTTTGACCCTTGAGTTTGTATGTTGTTGATTTTGTGTTTTTCCAAGTTTCAGTACCGTAAATAGCACAGATTTAACAGTACTCTTGAAGATGTGAAGTTTGGTGACTTGAGTAATTTCTCTGGACTTCCATAGAGGCCTTTACCTTGGTTTATTTTCCAGTTAGACTTACTTGTCCTCGTTGGATCCATCGCGTATTGCTCAGTGCTAACAATGTGAGTTTGTAATTCCACTATTCTGCTGCTATCTGAGCGGTTTTCCCAGTTTAAAACATGATCCTGACGATCCATGTACCTATTGTGCTAGCTGACTTGACAGTTAAAAGAGGAATCGGCTGCTCAGTTTCCCTCTGACTTTGATTATGCAGCGTCATAAAAAAATCCTGTGCGAAGTTCCATCTTAGTCCAAGCTTCCGGTCTGGATTTGAAACACTGCGTGTGTTTCTGAAACCATGAAACATCCACTGAACGGGGATTAGCCCAAAGCTCCGTTGGCCAGAACCTTTCCAAGTGGCTCCAAACAGGCCTTTGTGGCAAATGTAGCGGCCCGGGTAGTGACCTACCCGCCATGCATCGCGGGTTCTGTTCTTTGCCAGTTTCAACCTCCCACGTCGATCGGGGACGAGGGGTTGTACTTCAGGAAGTGCCGCATAAATTAAATTAAATCCTGAATATTTTAAAAAGAATTTCTGATCCTGATCTGCAGTAGATCCGGTTCCTTGGCTCATTGATTTGTTGCAGTGCTCTTGCGTTTATCTGCAACTGTTCAAATACTGTGCAAGTCTTTGCCTCTTGATTATTATAAGCCCCGGCCACGGGTTATAAGCCCCCACCCAGGCCATTAAAAAGTGCTTTGAAGGCTATAAACCCACGGGCTTATATTCGGAAATTTAAGGTAGTTAAGTAAACAAGTCAAACAACTTTATATAAATGTTCAACTGGTTCATCTCATTCAGACACAGAAAACATTGTTTTTATCCTTATTTTCTATGATAGCTTTTTAAATTACAATCATGTGCCTTCCCTTTGAATTAATTGAAAGGGAAGCTGCTCTATTAGCTTGTTTGGGAGAGATGGATATGTGGATGGTTGGCAACAAATTGAAGCGTAACCGCGATAAGTCAGAGCTTACTGTCTTTTCT
>JANSTQ010068111.1:0-14958 GCA_026167885.1 Bergia puertoricense | reverse complement strand
TCTGGACAAAATATAAAGAAATCCGAAAATTCACTTTTGTCCACAAGTTCTCGATATTTACAGTCAGCCGCTCTTAAATATCCATAATGAAGCAGTCTTTTCAAAAGATCAACCAAGTGTGAAAAGGTCTTAGAATGTATTCTTAAACAGAGCTGAATTTTAATTAGGGTTGGTCGTGGCATCACTGGTAAGACACCGGACTACCATTTAGTACCAAGCGTAAAGTTTACGGTTCGAGACTGACTCATGCCATCCCAAAAAACTTCCTCGGGTTTTTTCTGAGCACAATAAACTTGATTTTCACCGAAACTGACTGGTTTGTACCCAATTTATCTCCAAATATGGACAAAGGTCGTGAAAAAACAGACCAGAATTCTGGTGTAGACTGGTCTCAACCGCTCAAACCTGTTTGACAGGTAATTCCAGAAATAGAAAATGAAGTCATACTAAAACCAGTTCAACAAGTTTAGGAACCGCTTTAAGGAACCGGCAGAACTTGTATTCATGACCTTGATGTGACGATATGCTGCAGTTATGTGCTGCCCACATAACCGCAAGAACTATATCGACTTCCTTAGATATTGGACTCACCAATAAGGCTTTGAATGAACACTTAGCACGTGCTAGTATATTTGAATACAGGAAACGTTTTTATGCGTAGTTAGATATATAAAGATTCACTTGACTGTAGAACTTGAGATTGAATAAACGTTACTTTGTTGAAGCACAAAGTTACTCGCGTGTTCTTACATGGTGGCAGCGAGTGGAGAGCTATAGTGGTGCGAATATTACACTTAGCTTTCATATCGATAAACAACCCAGTGAGTCAAACTGAAAATGGCATCAGGATATGTTTTACCACCGCCAGCACCGCTGGAAATACATGATCCAAACGCAGCTGAGGAATGGAAAAAGTTCCTGTTAGCATGGAACAGCTACTCACTCGCCAAGGAGTTAAGTAAGAAAGACGAGAAAGTGCAGGTAGAGACACTTCTCACAGTGATCAGAGAAGAAGCACGAGACGTGTACTCCACATTTGGCAACTGGGACAAAGAAGGTGGCGAGGATAAAATCGTTCCAGTACTGAAGAAACTAGGGGAATATTGCGAGCCCCGCAAGAACATCCCATTCGAGCGATACAGATTCAATCGCAGAGTACAAGAGCCAGGAGAGACGTACGACCAGTACCGCACGGCGCTACGAAAACTCGCCGAAGGCTGTAATTTTGACACAATTACGACTGAAGAAATATTACGTGACAAACTGTTGTTTGGAATAAGAGACAACAAGGTCAGAGAAAGACTTTTGAGAGAGACCAAATTGACACTTGGTAAAACTGATGAAATCTGTCGAGCTTCAGAGAGCATACTTGCACAGATGAAAGTTGTTGGGAATAATCCCGGTTCCCCAGGTTCAGTGAACGCAGTACAACAATTCAAGAAAAACAAAGTGCCATTCAAACCAAAGACGAACGGCAAACACGCAATCGTAAAGGAATGTGATAATTGTGGTAGGGAGCACGACACAACGAAGAAAAAACTATGCCCCGCCTACCTTAAGGAGTGCCGAAAATGCCACAAACTGTCACACTTTTCTGTCAAGTGCCGTAGTAGAAAGAAAACAGTTAACAGCCAAAGAAGACATGTTCGAGTGGTTGACGACAACGATGACAGCCAAGCGGAAGTGTTCAATATATCCACGTTGCAGTTAGATGACTCGCAGCTTGTCACCTTGAAATTGGAGTCTGGCAATTATCTGCGCTTTCAACCAGACACGGGAGCGCAGTGTAACGTGATTCCTGTCCATCTGTACAAGAAGGCGACAAAACATTTCAAGTTGGCACGTGTAACGCCTAAGAACATTTAACTTGCCGCCTACGGAGGCTCAAAACTGAAAGTCGTGGGAGAAGTTAGAATCCGCGTGTGGCGTGATGACTACATGTGTTTCCTTGATTGCAAACTTGTTGACAACAATGCTATCCGCCCACTACTTGGCAGAAAGGCGTGTGTGGGCATGAAGATAATTAGATACATTGACAATGATGAACTGAATAAGCCGCAAGCAGAAAGTGCCCCGGTTTATTCGCTTGACAGCACAGCATCAAAACAAGAAACACATGGCCCGATCACAAAAGAAAATTTGATCGCAAAATATCCAGAGATCCTCAGCAATGGTGTAGGAAAACTGGCAGGTGAGCACCACATACGAATTGACCCTACGGTAGATCCTATACAACATGCACCTCGCCGTGTGCCTGTCGCTCTTAGAGCCAAAGTCAAGGAGGCTCTAGAGGACCTTGAGAAACAAGAAATAGTAACACCCGTGACTACGCCTACACCTTGGATAAGCTCCATGGTTACAGTCCCCAAGAAAAACGGGAAAATAAGAATTTGTCTGGACCCGAAGGATCTCAACCGTGCAATTCAACGTGAGCACTACCTCCTACCTACGATCGAAGATGTTGCAACCCGGCTACATGGCGCAAAGGTATTCACGAAGCTTGATGTACGTAACGGTTTCTGGCATGTACCGTTGGATGAACAGCCGTCGTATTTGACGACCTTCCGCACACCTTTTGGCCGATACCGCTGGAGACGCTTACCTTTCGGAATTTCCTCTGCTCCCGAGGTCTTCCAGCGCAAGATGCACGAGTTAGTTGAAAGACTGTCAGGTATTGAGGTCGTGGCTGATGATTTTATTGTGGTTGGCTGTGGCAACACTCTCGAAGAGGCCAACCGCGAACATGACAAAGTCCTGATGATGTTTCTAGACCGCTGCAAAGTGCAGGGTGTCAAGCTCAACACCGACAAGCTGACCCTTCGACAAAATGAAGTGCCATTTATAGGCCATGTTGCAACCGACAAAGGACTGCGAGTCGACCCAGCCAAGGTTCGAGCCATAACTGAAATGCCAGCACCGACAGACAAAGCAGGAGTACAGAGACTGCTGGGACCTGCACAATATCTTAGCAAGTTCCTGTCTCACCTATCGGATATGACAAAACCACTGAGAGAACTGACCCACAATGATGTACAGTGGGTCTGGGAAACTGCACAGCAGTCAGCATTAGATGAGCTAAAGAAAGCAGTTGCGACAACCCCAGTCCTGCGTTATTACAACCTGAAAGAGGAAGTGACCATCCAGTGTGATGCGTCTCAGTCAGGGCTAGGTGCTGCGCTGTTGCAAAATGGACAGCCAGTGGCCTGTACATCCCGTGCACTGACAGACGCAGAAACAAGATACGCACAAATTGAAAAGGAACTGCTTGCGATTGTTTTCGCTTGCGAAAGATTTGAGCCATACGTATACGGCCGTGAAATGGTTCAAGTGGACAGCGACCACAAACCACTTAAATACATATTTTTGAAGCCACTGAACTCAGCACCCAAACGACTGCAACGAATGCTGCTGAGACTGCAGAAGTACAGTCTGTGTGTGACCTACAAGAAAGGAAAGGATATGTTCCTGGCCGACACTCTGAGCAGAGCATTTCTGCCAGAAGTTAACACCTGCGAGTTCACACGAGAACTCGAGGAATTAGATCACAGAGCGTCACTGCCTGTTAGTGACGAGCGATGGCAGCAAATCAAACACGCCTCTGCTGATGATCCCGTACTACAGGAGCTACGTGCAACCATACACCAAGGATGGCCTGAGAGTAACTCCGAGATCGCAGAGTGCCTCTACCCGTATTTCGACATGCGAGACGTTCTAACTGTTCAGAACGAACTCGTCTTCAAAGGACAGTTGCTTGTCGTGCCAGCCAGCCTGCGGAAAGAGCTCATGGCAGTAGTGCATGGCTCACACATTGGCATTGAAAGATGTATTCGCAGAGCACGCGAATCCCTTTATTGGCCTCTTATGTCTACTGAGCTGAGAGAATACATCTCTAAGTGTGATATCTGCTTGGCTCACCGCAATGCACAAGTCAAAGAACCCCTTCTACAGCACGAAGTGGTTGCTCGACCATGGTCCGAAGTCGGCGCTGACCTCTGCGAGATAGACAACCGTGCCTTACTAGTCATCTGTGACTACTACAGCAACTTCATCGAAGTCACTCGACTGACCTCTGTCAGTTCACGCAGTGTGATAAGATAAATGAAGGCAGTATTTGCCAGATATGGCATACTGGACATTGTCATAAGTGATAATGGCCCTCAATTTGCATCGGCAGAATTCGCAGTGTTTGCGAAGACCTGGATGTTCCAGCACAACACCTCGTCGCCATACCATCCACAGTCCAATGGTAAGGCAGAGAACGCCGTCAAGACAGTGAAACGACTCTTCACCAAATGCAAAGAGTCTGGCCAATCAGAGTTCCTTGCCTTACTTGATTGGCGCAACACACCTACTGAGGGAGTTGGTACAAGCCCAGCCCAACGCCTCATGGGACGTCGCTGCAAGACCCTTCTACCTGTTGCCGGTATACTGTTGCAGCCCAGGTACTCGTCCGAAGAGGAAACACGAGCTCTTATGGGCAAGAAACAGCGGCAGCAGTACTACTACAACCAGCACACCAAGCACCTACAGCCACTACATCCTGGAGAGACCGTGCGCATGCAACTGCCAGGTCAGAAAACCTGGACCCCTGGTACATGCATGGGACAAGTTGGTCCTCGAAGTTATGATGTAAGAGTTGGCGAATCAGCTTATAGACGCAACCGCCGCCAGCTGATCAGCGCTGGTGAACCACGCATCCCGGATATCTGTGACCAGCCCGAGCCTGAACAAGTCTCTCCAGAGATTGACACAACACCACGATATCAGCAAGCTGAGCCACAAACCCAAGCACCAAGCATCACTCTGCCTGCAGCTCAGCCAGCCCAACCTAGTCTGCGCAGGTCTCAACGACACCGTAAACCACCTGTGCGATTTGGTTACCACCTACCCAAATGAGCTCATGGACTGTTTGAATTGACATGCTTGAACACTGACTATTTTGATTTTAGATTTTATGGTTTATTATAGTACATTTAGTTTAGTTTATTTTATAAGGGGAAAGACATGACGATATGCTGTAGTTATGTGCTGTCCACATAACCACAAGAGCTATATCGACTTCCTTAGATATTGGACTCACCAATAAGGCTTTGAATGAACGCTTAGCACGTGCTAGTATATTTGAATACAGGAAACGTTTTTATGCGTAGTTAGATATATAAAAATTCACTTGACTGTAGAACTTGAGATTGAATAAACGTTACTTTGTTGAAGCACAAAGTTACTCGCGTGTTCTTACACTTGAGTGACCTACAATATTGTACGATTCATGACAGCCAATCACATGATCGGACTAAAAATAGAAGGTGACGTCATGGGGTGCTCCGGCTGAGCCACAACCCCCATTTCCATACTACTCACGAGGGCAAACTGAACTGTGTATAGGAAAACAAACACAAGGGCAAACTGAACTGTGTATAGGAAAACAAACAAGAGGGAAAACTGAACTGTGTATAAGAAAACAAACACAAGGGCAAACTGAACTGTGTATAGGAAAACAAACACGAGGGAAACTGAACTGTGTGTAGGAAAACAAACACAAGGGTAAACTGAACTGTGTATAGGAAAACAAACACAAGGACAAACTGAACTGTGTGTAGGAAAACAGACAAGAGTGAAAACTGAACTGTGTGTAGGAAGACAAACGTGATGGCAGAGTGAAGTGTGCGAAGAAGAGATGAAAGACAGACACATACCACTCTCAGATTCCGATGAACGCCGTCGAAGTTCTTCAGCTCCCTCAGACAGACCTTGAAGCTGGAGGTGGAGACGTCTTCTGCCCACACATTCGCCGCGTCTCGCTGGTTGTTTATCCTGGCAACGGTGTGAACGGCCGTGACGAACACGTGGGGGATCTTGGTGAAGATCTGGGAAGAGAGTGGGGTTGTCACGTATAAACAAGTTATTTAGTTAAAGATCCGCTCACCAGGCTTATAGATACACTATTCGTTACCTTGTCCCCTAAAAAGCGTTCCACACAAACCAAATCCGTTTCAATTTTATACCAGCCCAAAGGAAAACACGAACAAAGCTGTCTACTCACAGCTATGCCATTTTACCATTTTAAACAATCGTATAACACTAACAATTACAAATAGACATGGTGTTGCAGCGCCGACACTTTGGGCAAATAATCCGCAATACGAAATCTGACATCGTCAGGTTGGAAAGCAGTTTTCAATCTATCATTTGGACAGTCGGTAAGAGGGTTTCACAAATTCACAATACGAACAAAAAAAGTATCTGAAGCGCATCTCTTTTTGAAATGCCTTTTTTGACGACAGCAAACCCGAAGTTTAGACCTGACTAGGAGCAGCTTGTTTATTTATATTTCGGAAGTTTAATTTAAATGGGAGTAAAACTAATAATAAAATAATAAATCGAAGGATTTATGGAATTCGCTTTGGCGTCCGACGGTGAAATACAACGATTTTCAATATTTTGATATAATCAAATCTAAAACTAACAAATTTATAGCCAAATCTAAAAATTCACCAAACCTATTTCTTACTTCGATCAAGACTTCGACATCTCAACTTACCATTCCTGGAGGTGCAACTACGACACATTTCGTGCCAGCGGTGTGCAGCGGTACAACTTGAATTCCAGCTACTCCTCCGCTCGGTACACTCGAAAACGACATGTACTGAAGGTTAATTACGCGCCCACCATTGATTGGCCCAGCGGTCTCCACACAAGCTGTAAAATCGATCAACGTCACAGACTCGACCCAGGCCACTGCAGCTTCAAACGTTGGTCCGACCTCGTGAAGAGTAATCTGGACACGAACATCGCTGGCAGAGCCCGAATGTGCCGAGCTGAATGCAATTGACTTGCACTGGTATCCAAGAGGAGATGTGATGTTGAATGTGGACTCTCCATACTGCATTCCAGCTGGCGGGATAATTAGAGTATCAGTGACAAGTCGGTGTTATTTTTGGAAATGGCTCTCGGATTTAACAAACATAAAAGCTACATCGAAGTTCAAAATATTCAAACAAACACTAAATTCTTGTCCACACGAGTATGATTTCTTTGACGTGTCTTTACAACGCATTTTTTGTCGACATTCTCTTTGACTTATTTCTATGAGTTGTTAGTCAATTCCCGTTAGAGTAGCAGTACAGGCAATAAGGAGAGGGCGCTAAACTAATTTTCTTACATACATTATCGACACATTTTCTCTGACGTGTCGTCCACACAGGTTTTCAAATGCGACACATTTTCCTTGGCACAAATACTCACGACACCACGCGACCCTTTGGCAGAATTATAAAATGTGTCACACAAGATGTGTTATGGAAAATGATCTCGTGTGGACGAGGGTTAAACAATTGCTATCGATGTGTTTATTAATATGCTTCTTTTAAACAAGATCAAGCCAGCCCGTGCCTCTCGAACAAAACACACGATTAGCTAAAACAGCAATAGACTATCACCCCAAACAATAAATCTAACAATAGTGGATGCAACTAGTAACATGAATGAGTGTTCAGAAAGATAGTGCTGCACAGTGTTCTCAATTCAGTGTTTGTTGTGTCGTCTTATGTGGGAATGCAGGCCTATCCGGGATTTGCAGATCTGGCCGCAGATGTTGCATGTGTGGTCTCTATCAGTAGGGCTTTGCGCTGGGCTCTTTTCTCTTTCGGGGTAACGATCCTGGCTGCCTCAAAGTCGGAGACGGCTTGGTAGCATGAGCTGCTCCACTGAGCTCTGTTCAGTGCTCTCGATTTTTCAAGTTGGCCTTAAGAGTGTCCTTGCAGCGGAGCTGTGGGCGACCTTGGTTCCTGGCACCAGAGCTTAGCTGACCATAGAAGAGGGCCTTAGGTAAGCGAGTGTCTTCCATGCGCACTACATGGCCAGCCCATCTCAGTTCAGTTTTGATAAGGAGACTGTCTATGCCCAGTATGTCGCATCTTGCAAGAACCTCTGTGCTGGGGACCTGTCATGTCACTTGATGTTGCAGATTGAACGAAGACAGCAGAGATGAAATGCGTCTAGCTGTTTAAAATGGCGCCTGTAGAGAGTCCATGTTTCGCAGCCATATAAGAGAGAGATGAGCACTGCTGCTTGGTAGACTTTGATTTTTGTGGCCAGGCAGATACCATGATCTTTCCACAGTCTGTGCTGGAGTCTACCAAAAGCTGAGCTTGCCTTGGACAGTCTCTGGGTGATCTCTTCGTCCAGTTGGGCATTGTTTGACATGATACTACCCAAGTAGCAGAATTTTGACACAGCATTTAGATGGGTATTGTCTATCATGACAAAGGGGTCCTGCTCCGGGTGTCCAGGTGCTGGCTGGTGCATGACCTCAGTCTTCTTCAAGCTGATTGTTAGGCCAAAGGATTTGGCAGCACTGAACAAAGCGGTCAACTAGTACTTGGATGTTCTGAAGAGAGAGAGTACAAAAAGCCTTGGTTAAATCAACAAAAACCATGTACAGGTCCTGGTTCTGCTTTCTGGCCTTCCCTTGGATCTGACGTGAAGCGAATATGATGTCAATTGTTCCACGACTAGCACTGAAGCTATTTTGTGATTCAGAGTATACAGTGTATACTGTTAAGCATAATTCTGGCGAGTATTTTTCCAGCAGTAGAGAGGAGTGATCTGCCACGATGGTTGTCGCAACAGTGCTTGTTGCAGCACCTTTGTACTCCTGTGGGACTTCAACTTGGTTCCATATGTTCTGAAAAAGCGTGGTGAGTTTCCTAATAAGGTGAGTTCCACCATGCTTGTAGACCTCGCCTGGAATGCCATCAGAGCCTGGTGACTTCGCGGATGACAGCTGTTTTATGGCGTTCGTCACTTCAGACAGGGATGGTTCAATATAAAGCTGATCCAGGATAACATGTTGTGGGAGGGACTCGATGATGTCATTGTTTGCTGTTGACACTTGGTTTAGGACTGTGTTGAAGTGTTTTGTCCAACGAGAGAGGATCTTATGCTTGTCTGTAAGAAGCTGGGTGCTGTTTGATGTGAGAATTGGTGCAGTACCGCTGGTCTTGGGGCCGTAGATTGCCTTGAGACCCTCATAGAAGGTCTTCATGTCATGCTTGTCAGCAGCTACCTGTAGCTCAACTGCTCTGTTCTCCAAACATAGGTTCTTCATGGCTCTCAGTCTGGTCTGCAGGGCGTGTTTTGCCTGATGGTACTTGGCCTTAGTTCCTGTTGATGACTTGGCTGAGATTTACTCCTTGTGAGCAGAGTGCATTTGGTCAACGAGTTTTGTTATGTACGATGCTTTAAATTCCTTCAGTATTCTTCAATACTCAGAGTGTCATCTGACATGCTGTCCAGAGCTTTGTCCTGGGTCTGTCCTAGTTCAGTACACTTTCCTGAGCCTTGAGTGCAGATATATTGAGCCTCTTTACAGGTTTGATTCTGTGTCGAGGTTGTTTGGGTGCAAACTTTAAGGACATAATACTCCTGACCAGCCTGTGGTCTGACCAGCAACTTGCTCCTCTGAGGCTACGTCCACACTAATACGTTTTCGAAAGGCTCCGTTTTTGTCTGATTGAAAACGCATCGGTTGCTCCTCGTCCACACTAGCGTTTTCGCAGCGTTTTTGACCGTCCACACTGAAACGATAAAAAAACGCTAAATGGATTCGTTCTGAGTAGCTTTTACCTCAACATATGGACGTAGCCAAGCTTTATTATGAAGATCGAGACGTTTTAAAGTTCTATTTCCTTTCTTCTGGGACTACAACTTCCGAACCCAAAACTGTCTCACCAAAGCGTTCGTGCGACCTGGTAGAAATAAATGCTGCCCGAATCCTACGATGGGAAGAGCTTGAAAGGACTAATTTCATTAGAACAGATGTCGTTCTTCGTTAAGAAGTCAACAGGAAGTTGAATAAAGCGAGTTAAACTCCAAACAAGCGATTAAATTCGCCAGAAGCGAAAAAAACCAAGCATGTTTCCATTTTTGTGTGGAGATGAAGACTGGGCCAGAGCTTATGTGATGCTAGTGACGTCAGCATTTTCAAAAGGCTCCGTTTTCGAACGTCCACACAAAAACAATAGGTCTCCGTTTTCAAATGTCTCCACTTTCGAGAACGTTTTTGAATCGATGCCTTTTTCGAGAAAAACGCTTATCGTTTTCGAGCGTTTTAGTGTGGACGGAAGGCCAAAACGCGTCGAAATGTCTCCGTTTTCAAATGAAAACGCATTAGTGTGGACGATGCCTGAGTGATCTGGTGATGTGAACGTCCTTCTGATCTCTCTGCTGTACAATCACATAGTCTATCCGGTGCCAATGTTTTGATCCAGGTTGTTTGGTGCTTGTTGGCTTGTTGGAAGACTGTGTTGGTGATTGTGAGTTTGAACTCTCTGCATTTTGTCAGGAGGACGTAACCATTAGAGTTCTCCTTTCCAATACCATGCTTCCCTAGTGCTCCCTTCCATGTAAAGTTATTCTTACCAACTCAGGCATTGAAATCCCTAAGAAGGATTGGCTTGTTTTTGTGTGGCACTCCTCTGATTGCTCTACTGAGGTCATCATTGAAGGCTTCTTTCGATTTCTCTGTATGGGTCATAGTTGGAGCATAGGCACTTATGACGGTGGCATACTTGTTACTTACCAATTCTAAGCGTAGCGACATGAGGCGATCATTGATTTCTTTTGCCAGTGAGTTGAGCTTGTTGGCCAGCTGAGATTGTATAGCAAAACCCACACCTGCTTGTCTGCGCTCCTCTTTGGACTTGCCAGTCCAGAAGAATGTATAGCCCGCACCGACCTCCTCTAAATGAGACTCCTCTGCAAATTTCGTCTCACTCAGCGCAGCTGTGTCAATATTGTATCTGTTCAGTGTTCTGGCTATTAGAGCAGTTCTGTGCTCTGGTCTGCTGTCATTGTCTAGCAATGTCCTGACATTCCACGAGACGAGAATCAGTTTCCGGGTCTTTGGCTTGTGTAAAGGTTGATATGCATTCCTGTTTCTTCGACAGCATCATTGGATGACTAGCCAGGAGCGGTGGCCTGGCAAGTTCAAGTGGAACAGGCTTTATTTAGGATTCCTTTCATTCCTTTTCAGCAGGATTTGTATGGAGTTACCTTCTCTTAGATGATCTGCTAAATAGCTGGCCCGGTACAGGTTTGCCGATGATGAAAACTTTTATGAAGACACCGAGGTTCATATTTGTCTAATTATAGAAAATATAAATTTGATTTTAAACCTTGACAATGAATTAATTAGTTTTATAATAAAACTCGATAAAACCTACCTTCTGAAAAGCCAGACCATAGAGCAAGAACCAAGAAGCAGTTTAGCACATGACCCATGGTGAAACCGCAAGCAAACCTGAAATAGACGTAACGAAGTTAAAATATATACGCGTAGCTTACACAAAACCTAACCATTAACAGATTTCTAAAGTTGTTTTTCCGGGCCTTAAAAATAGGGCATAATTTCGTGTTAGTCCATGCAGTGACAGCAAGGAAAATTATGAAAGAAAAAATATGAATTGGCACAGAAAGTGACATGATAATATTCGTTTATGCAGAGCCGTCGCTCCGTAAATTTACAGCTTATAGTCATACGGTTTGAATCGTAGGTTTGTGGCTTTTCAATTCATACAGACATTGCTACTTCCAACACCGTAATTCGCTCATTTAAATGCGTTAAAACCAAAAACCGTGTGAAAAGTGATGAATTGCAATTACCACACCATGATTTCTTAACCGTAAACCGCCACGCAAATGAGGATGTATTCGCAATTCAACTCCACAAATTGGCTAAAACTCCCCAAACCGCCAGACTATAATAAACCCATTAACTTGCCAGTTAGTACGATACTTGAAGATTTAAATAGTTTAAAAGTAAGCCTTCAACTCGAAGTTTTAAAGACTGCGTTATATCTGCGGTCACGTTGAAACAACTGGACTTATGTGTAGCTCTAAAACTACGACAACTTTTGAAATTTCAATTCCTTCCTCGGAAATGAAGCTTAGCTTTATCAAGGTTTTCTTTCCTTTTGGACTCGACAAGCTTGGTTAGAGCACCAATATTACGGTTTAACTTTTTTGACAAATAGGAAATCTGGGCTTTCCAATTTAATTTCGAATCAATGATTACTCGTAGATGTGTGATATTTGGTTCTTTTTTTAAGTACTTTATCCACTAAATTTATATTAACATCATAATTAAATTTCTTTTTTGGTGAATGGAAAATGACAAAACTTAATTTTGCAACATTGAGCGATAGCTTATTGGCACAAAGCCAGTCATGAACTTGTATTAGTTCTTGATTAACGAAAGACTCTAGAGCTGGCAAGCTTTTATTGCCATAGAAAAGGTTTGTGTCGTCGGCAAAGAGAAGGGGCCCCAGGACTGAACCCTGTGGAACACCACAAACTTTTAGATGTGACATTCCCCAAGGAAACAAATTATTTTCTACTATGTGAATAAGAATCGAACCAATCTTTAGCTACTCCTCTGATGCCATAACAATCAAGTTTTTGTAGCAAGGATTTCGTGGTTTACTGTGTCAAACGCTTTGCTAAGATCAAGAATAATTCAACATGCATAGTTACCATCATCAATAGCTTTTTGAATTTGGCGGTAATTGAGAGAATTGCCATTAACGTAGAATGTTTTTGTCTAAATCCGAATTGCTTATTATGTAGTATTTTATGCTTAACTTTAAAGTCCATCTATCTTTTAAACATTATTTTTTTCTAGAATCCGATTGAATATTGATTGATAACAATGAGATCGGGCTATAGTTATTAAGACTGATTTGAGAACCTTTCTTAAATATAGGAATAACCCTGGCTAATTTGAAGCTAGTTAAAGCAGTCGGGAACAACACAATTTGTTAAAGTGCTTCTAGGATCAAAAATTGAGTTGTCTGTTCTCTTCATATTTTGAAAATATACGTACCTTTAAATTACTCTGCCAAATTTAAAAACAAATTGTCGTTGCTTACATGGAAACGGGCTAATGGTGAACGGGTTTTTAGGGACTTTCAACAGATTGTCGACAGATATTTTCAGGCCGTGTAAGGGCAGATCGAAATGATTTATCGTCATTTGTATTATTTTGAAACTATGGAGTCGAATGAAGATCATAAAATTATAAAACGGCGAGAAAATGTTTGATCTTAGAAGCACTTTAAAGAGAGGTTGAATATTAACTTTAATGGTTTTGATATGAGATATTTGATAAGTTTTAAATTGTTTTTTGGTATGCTATAGGGACCTGCAGCTTTAGAAGGGTCCAATTTGTCTATTTCTTCCTCGATCATCCTTTGATAAAGTTGGGTTTAGAAAAATATTGTTTTCCTGTTTAGAGGACATAAAGGACATTGAGGAAACATTGGCAGAGGGATTCTTTGTTGTTCTAAGTTGTGGCCTATGTTCGCTAAGAAGTCATTAAAGTCATTAGCAATAGATTTACAATCGGTTAATTCAGTATTATTTCTTGGTATTTTAGAGTGCAGACAACTACTCTTTGACCTAAAACTTATTATTTTCTTAATTCCTCCCCATATATTTTTGATGTTTGTCTTGTTGGTATTAGAATACCTATTATAATAGTCGATTTTACTTCTCTTGATCAAACGTTTCAGCTTGTTTCTGAAACATTTAAATTTGTTGTGGTAATTAAAGTATTTCGTTTTAATAAACATTTTATACAGCTTGTTTTTAATAATAAGTGATTTTCTGATTGCTGTAGCGATCCAAGGTTTAGTCGAATTTTTGGTATCTTTTCTGCTCATCTGTTTAAGTGGAATATGCTTATCCAAAGTTTCTGATAATTTAGAGTGGAAAATGCCAAACAAAGAATTATCATCATTGCTCTCTGGAACTTCTTGGTGCCAGTTTATAGATTGGATATCGTTAAGGAATGTTGATTCGTTATAATGAGAATAATTCCTCCTATAAAATTTGACGTTTTTTGGCAGCGCGGAAAATTTATTAATAATCAGGAAATTAGGAAGATGGTCAGTTAGGTCGCAAATTATGTTGCCACTTATAGTATGATAAACAATAGAATTGAAAAATATATTATCGATAAGGATGGCAGAGTGATGGGTTATACGAGTCGCTTTAAACGTATGCGGATTAAAAATATATGATCCTAGATTACTGAGAAACTCATCTGTAGCTGGACGAGATTCCGAGTTTATAAGGTTTATGTTAAAATCTCCCATTATTATGCAATACTTGTTTTCTCTATCTATTTTGTCAATAACATCATTTAAAGAATTCATAAATGTTTCGAGATTGCTATTTGGATGTCTGTAGATAAACACACAAGCAGACGTAATTCTTTTATTGACATAAAAAAATGTTGTTTCAACTTGAAACAAAAGAAAAATTCATAAATTAGATTTAATTAACTTGACCATTAAGAAACAATTCCAGTTGTTAACTTATATAATTATGAAATATTATGTCACAACTGGTCTACTATCCTCGTACAATACAAGTGTAAATAATGGCACCTTTAGAAAATTACCCAGTCGTTGAAAAAATAGAAGCCAGGTTTCAGTGATTTGTGATAACTTCCGCAGACAACAACATATCACCCTTGCAGCTATTTGTGCGGATTTATATCAGCATATGAAAGAATGATATTCTTTCATTTTAATATATTTAAAACTTTTCTGCTATATGTTTAACTGATGGCAGCGGGTAGGCACCCCTTCGGAGCGGCCTACAATGGAGAAGTAAGACGACTCCTTCTCTCTGTAGTCTGGGAGCTCGCCTTAGGCAAGCGTCAGTACTCCCTTAGCCTCCCGTCCCAGGGATACGGCGAAGCCATCACTCAGACGGACTCTCAAGAAGTCATGGGCAGCAGCATGATGGATAGCTGTATCGGCGGAAGAGCCTATACGGCCAACGGCGTAAACAGCAGGAACAACAACAACAACATTTTATTTCCCTATCAGTTACAGAGTTACAGATTAAAGAATAAGATGAAAAGAAGAATAGGGGTTTACTGACCACCTG
>JANSTQ010068000.1:3814-14958 GCA_026167885.1 Bergia puertoricense | reverse complement strand
GTTCATTCTGAGCCGGTGATTCCACATTATATCACGTCTCTCTCCCGAAGCTAAAATGTTAACTGTATAGCGATACTGTGTTATATTGGAATGATTATACAAGTTTCAGATCTTAGAACCATCGCAGGTTATTTGTAATTTCAAACAATTATAATTTGCCATGAACAAGGTTATAACATGTTCAAACTCTACAATGCAATCAACACTTTTACTTTTGAACCAAATTTTAGTCTCAGTTGTTATTAGTTACAAGCCGCTGTTTATAATCGTTATCGAACTTGACTTGCAGACTGTGCTAAATTTTTCGCACGTACTCGTTCTTGAGTTCGAAGCTTTGTATTATTTAAAAACGGAATATGTAAATTGGACTTTATACCAAGATATTAAAAGTGGTAAATTGACCAGGTATCAAGTTGTAATTTGTATACTGAGGATTTCGCTGTTGAAAATCACGTGTTCTCCATGCCTTTCAGAATTTTACCTTTTGAAAAAGTTGATAACAATCGGCTTCTCCTGCGAAATGGACTGTGCTCGAATGTTAAACGCTTTTACATCAGGTTTTACTTGACTTGATTCGTTTAGGTTGAACAGAGTGATTACATGACCAGCGAAAATATCAGGAAACTCATTAGTCTCAGAAATATCTGCATTTTCAATTACAACAAAAATACCATCACTTAAATCTTTTTTAATTACGGCTCCATTTTCCTAATTTGAACATTCCCTCGGGTAGTTCTTTTTTTATCAACCGAACATTACAAAGATGCGTACGATTTAAATGCAATAAGCAATAAGCAATAAATCTCAATAACGCTCCACGAATACTGAAAAGGGAGAACAAATTCTCGATCGAGTGAGATTTAATCAATCAGTAACTACTGATTCGTTGCTTGTTCAAATTAGACAGCTTTGTGAGGAAAGAGCAACAACACGGGCGACGTAAAAAACGGAGCGATAATGAAACACTTATATTACATTTTCTGTATTTGCTGAATGGAGTGTCACCTGTCTGCTTTTATAAAATATTTTATGGTGTTTTTTTATTTTATTTTATTTTATTTTAGTCCAATCCTCTAGGAGACTGAGTAAAAAATTGCAATGGCATCTTGTATGGACGACCCATCCTCAAGTCAATCTGTTAACTACTATCAGGTATGGAAGTATTTTTAAGCAAAATACAATGCAATAAACTTTGGACTGACGAGGTATTCGAAATTACAGTCGACGGAAGTGACGTGGGAGCCGTAATCAGAAGATTTTTTTTTGTAGATTTCAAATATGCAGACGGCAAGTTCAAAAACTTGAATTGAAATGTTTCAACCGTCTGATACCACCTTTCGGTGAAGAAGATTAAAAGCCCTAACTTGCACTTAAATAATCTTTTGGATCCGTTATTTCGATATTTGGAAAGAGCGTAGTGTTACAACTACTTTGTCGTTTATGGATTACTAATCTAAGCGTTTGGAAGGAGGTAAACGATTTTGAACGAGAGAGACCCAAAGACTTGCCGCCATCTTCACAATGTTGAAACAAGTCTTGAAGTTTCACCACAATCTTGAAAACTAGAACAAAGTTTCTCTGTGTACGGTTCTCACGTAACTTTCCTTGACTGTAAAGTAAACAACATCTGTACATATAACTTAGTTTTGAGTTTTACATAGAAACGAAAGCACATGTATTTCTTGTTGTCTGTTTTCTCCAGCTTGTTTCATTTGTAAATTCTTCGTTTCGCTTACTCGGTTTGAAAACGGACTTGCTGGAAATTAAAATGTGCTGCAATGCTGGGATACACTTTGGCGAAATTGTGGGTCGAGAAAAAATGTTGTAAACACCACCAGCTTTGACTTTCAAAACCATATGGCATAGAGTGCTCGATACAAGAGCAGAGTAGAATACCAATGTGAGATGGGACAAATTTGATTTACTCCCTGGGTCGCTACAGATCTGTTTCGTGTGCAAGATTGATCACTTTGACTATTAAATATCTACACTCGCGTCCCCTCAATCTACTTATCTAATTGTTATCGTAGACAGTGATCAACTCGAAAGCTTCAGCTCCTTTGATCGCTGTGCACGACCTAATTAACTTATATATTTATGTTAAAATGTAACTTATCTATTTAAAAAATACCACATACCAACACTGTAACTATTATATTTATATATCTTATTGTGCAAACTAAATAAAGACTTAAAAAAAAAAAACTTCAATCTTCAGGCGAATGGCAACTTATTCAAAAACTAGAAAAGTTTGTAGAAGAACGCAGACACAATGCACTGTTGTTTAGGTATCACCGAACAATTAGCGATAGCTTGGCAAATGCTCATTTGTAGCGTTTAGTGAGCCCAGTTTAGGATTGCAAATTATGAAGAACTTTTCGTGCAGACATAAATTACACCGAATTTAATTTGTCTTGTTTGAATAAAGTTTACATTGCTGCAGCATAATTTTCCCACTTTATATATATTAAAATATAAAATATAAAATGCAGAGCCGATAAATCATTAAAAAGTAAGATGGGTAAAAGGTTGAAATTTAAAAGTTCAGTAACTGCGGTTTCACGCATAAAGCGATCATCAAATCATCAAACTAAAGTTAAAACGGCAAGCGTTTGGGTGATATATATATATACAGAGAGAGAGAGAGAGAGAGAGAGAGAGAGAGAGAGAGAGCAGTTTTCAAAAAGCTTTAGCTCCTAGAATTATTTATCATTATATATGGTTACTATATCCCCACTGATATTTCTTACAAATTACGTATACTTTCAATCCGTGTTAAGCATCACAGATCATTCCGTGGCAATGCTAAAAAACAACACTATATAATATACTGTAATAGGTAAAATAAAATAATATAAAAGAATATTCCAAAAGACTGTATACTTGGTTGTAGCACAAATTAGTTGAAAACGGAAGGATTCGGAAGCTGATAAACATAAAAAGTTAACTGAAAAACAATTGATGGTGGTATGTAACTGGTTCAAATTCTACAATTTGTCGATTGGTTAATTGTTCATGCTAACTACGTTACATGCTGCTCTTTTGCTCTTCTATTTTTGAGAATGGAGTCCACTGCAGAAAATTGGAAGCTTTGCTTACTTGATTTGAGTCACCAAAATAAAAATTGTGGTTTACTTTCAATTACTTTTTTTATTTTACACCGACTATTTTTTTTCTTTTAACAAAGTTGTTAGGTGTATCTGGAGATGCATCAAATGAAGAAATAATCCAAGCATTCCGTCAACTTGCAAAAGAGATACACCCAGACAAGAATCCAGAAGATGCTACGCGGGCTACCAAGGATTTCCAAGTTCTCACACGCGCAAGAATTACTCTCCTTGATCCTGAGAAGAGAAGAGACCATGATGCAGATTTAGTTGATAGCGGCGTCCGAAATGTGAACTCGTTGCCTATTTTATGTAGCATTTGTAGCAACGCCAGATCAGGTGGGACTAGAAGTAAGCTTGTCTCCAGATGCCTCAAAGGACGTGGCCACAAAAATCAACTATTGGACGAGTTTGAAGCATATTCCAAAGAGTATGATACTTCGAGGAAGTTGAGAATGAAAAAGGAACGTCATGTTAAAAGTGAATTTGCCATCAATCTTCAAAGAAGTCTCCAAAAATTCATTGCCACTGAGTTGGTAAAGTTGTATCCACTGGCAGCGGTATCAAAACAGAAAGTTTCTGCAGAAGAACAGCCTCCTATTCCAGAGTTTGTAACCAAGCTTCTTCAAAGCTGCCAACCTTCAAATGAAGCAAAAGGAAGTAGCAGTAAACTTGTATCAACGGCATCAGACGTTATAAAGATACTTGGCCTTTCACTTATCCGAAAATGTAAGACAAAACCTGAAGCAAAGTCATCGACTTCCTGCAAGCTTCCTATCTATGATCTGTCGAGCCTGTCACGGAGGGAACTAGAGCACATCCATCGGTACTTGTGTCCATCACACGCTGCAGGTGCTTCGCTTGACTTGATTTTGGAAGATTTAAACCAGTTCACACCTAGCATTGAGATTGATGAGTTGAATCAACCAGCTGATGACAAGGAACAGCCGAGAAAAGAGTGCCAGCGATGTACAGTTAAACAGCAGTGGTTTTCTTTGAATAAGTTTATTGCTTGTTTTGTTTGCAAGAGAGTCTGTTGCAGAAACTGTTTATTAAAAGATGGCAGGAAAATTCCGGAAAGTGGCTCATATGATTTAAGGCCTATCTGCAAAGAATGTTCGGTTGATTTGAGATTTGACGAAGCAGAAAAGTGGTTACAGCTTGGTCGATCGCTGCTACAAGATGATAGAAAATGCTTGCAAACCATACTCGCCATGTACAAGCTTTCCTATGAGCTGCATTCATCTCAGATTGCAATGGACTTGCAGGCACAAGCGCTATTCCAATGTCAAGAATCTGAACAACTAGCAGAGTTTGGAAAAGAAATCCAAAGCGCAGAAATGATTAAGCCTGAACATGCACAGAACGTTCACTATGTGATAGCAGGATACTTGCTGCAACTGGCTAAAGCTACTGATCCCAGCAAAGGTTTAGCAAAAGCCAACCAATATGAGCGTTTAGTTGAGTGGATTGAGCATTCTCTGGCTGGAAATGATCCCAGGATGCACGATATGAAGGTCCGGGCAATGAGAAAGCATTTGGAATGCATTCAAGAACATGAGCAAACGTTGAACCAACGAGGAAGGAGATTATTGTCAAAGTTGATTGGTGCCATACAGGAAAGTTCATTGTTGAAAGTAGTTACAATTCTTCAACACAACGATACAGAAGCCCTAGATGTGGGTTTGCAAGAGCTGTCTAAAGAGTTGCCGAAAAAGTATTACTACTGCAGCAATTTACTCTTGCGCCTTGCCCAGGCCGTTGGCAAAATAAGGAGAGAGAATAATACAAGTGCACTGCTTCAGATTGCTGATGTCTTCTGGGCCGGTTATCCTTTTTTCCAGTCAGACGAAAGTTCTCTTAACATTGTTGACTACGTCATTCACTTCACCTGTGAGTTACTGAAAAGCGGAAAAAAGTTAGCACTAGAAGAGGTAAAAGTAATTGAAATTGACAACTTTCTGCAATGCCTCCATTTAACCGAAGATGATCTTGTGGCGCCCCCAGATATCAGCAAGCGAAATTGGGAAACCCTTTATGTTGAGGACTGCAACATGAAGATGTTTCAGAAATACGAAGAAGCGGTGAAGAAGCTTGTCCAATCGAGGAAATGGTCGGCAATTGATGCAGCCCTTTCCTATTATGACCTGATCTTCTCATCTAATCGACCGAACCAGATGTTGACGACTCTTATCACCTCTGCGCAGTGGTTTGCAAAAGAAATAGTTTCTCCCGGGTGTGACAGGAAAAGGCAATATCAGTGCAAGAAAATGATCTCAAAACTTACCAACACAGCCGCAGCACTTGCTCATGAGTTCGGAATCCATCCGTACCTGCAATACTACACAGCAAGAATAGTGTTGGGACTGCAATTTTTTGCATCCTTCAAGACAGGATTTGGTGATCAAGAAGATGTAGAAATCCTCCGCGTACACCTGAAATGGTTTGTTGCCGCTGGTCGTCTCTGTCCGCTGCACAAGATGCCGATTGTCACTCCAACCGAATCTGTACTTCTTCAAATTATCTCGCAAAGGCTTCACTGCGAGTATTTGTTGGAACTCCAAGATGAAGTACCACCGCAACTAAGACCAATGTCTGAGGCCGTTCTGCGCTATCAAGTTTACGAGAACCACTTGCTTAAGAGATGTGAGTTGCACGATCCCACAGGACATGGTCTCCGCCTGACAGCCATGAACGAACTGTTGCGTTTAGAAGGCTGGAAATGGACTGGAGTTCAGCAGCTGCTTCAGTCAAACATTGTAGCACTCGACACAAGCGGTTGGCTAGCGAAGAGCCATCAACTTTCGGGACCAGTTACATCAAGTGCTATTGGTCGCCTAGTTGGTTTGGAAGTTAACAAAGA
The DNA here is from genome assembly GCA_026167885.1 of Bergia puertoricense. NCBI lineage: Eukaryota > Metazoa > Cnidaria > Anthozoa > Zoantharia > Parazoanthidae > Bergia > Bergia puertoricense. Next base: position 8,988 of record JANSTQ010068000.1, on the reverse strand, counting down.
GGACTTCAGCATTCAGCTGTTAGTGCGAAAAGAAAAACCGCAGTTGCTTTGCTGGGAAGATATTGCCACTGGACTGATTATGGAACAACCAGGAAGTTTTTTTAGTCTGGAAGCAGTAAATCCGCTGGAGACGCATTATCATCCTTTTAATGAGCAGATATTCGGACCAAAGGAACTGAAGGGAAGTCAATTTCTATACTCTTTGTTCCACACTGACTACGTTTTGAAGCAGTTCAGTACAGGGTTTGAGATTTCTTCCTACCCACCCTTTCAGACTCGTCCGACCTCAGAAGGTCTGTTACGAGGTCTTCCTGTTGACCTGAAGGTCGCTCTTTCTTCCATACCAAGTCGAGGCCACTCCCAAAGCTGCGTGCGTCGCTTGTGGATACAAGCCGACACCATGGAATTTGACGTGCAAGAAGACAAAGATTCCGTTCGCTGGATATTTGGAGATGTCCGCATGGCCGTTCGCTGTATGCCCATGTTTCATGCAGAAGATGGAAAGTTGCAAGACCAAGACCTTGGTCCTGGTCCCAATAGTCCTGAAGGGAGATTTGTTGCTGACTTCACAAAGTACTATGATCAGATTGGAAAGCATTTTCCAGAGTTTCTGCGACTGAAGGAACTTTGCAAAGCTCAGTTTTTGGGGCGTTTCCTAGACCTTTTTGAAGAAAGCTTAGTGAGTCAGAAAACAAAGCTAGAAAGTGATGAAATGGATGCAGAATATCGACAAATATATTCATCACTTTTGCAGAAAGAAGAAAGAGATAAAAAAGAACAACTTGATAAAATTAGGCGCGAAATAAACAGCAAAGTGTTTTTTGTCAATGATGAAGTTGTGCGACAGGTTCGACAGGCTGGAATTCCAGGAACGTACCAACAAATTTCCAGTTGGCTGCGCTATTCGAGTGATTCAAGTGAAATAGCACAAAGACTTGCAAGAGACAACGTACCTTCTCCACAGAAGATTAGACAGCAGATCATCTCAGAACATGAGTCAAAACTGAGACGTTTTCGAGCTACACTTGTTGAACTAAAGAAGAGTTCAAAGGAATGTCTTTCAGTATCCAATTCGTCCGGAGATTGTCGGTGGGTGCCTGCTGTCTCCCAATCTGAAGAAGATGACGGGAAAATCTCTTTTATCTACGGAGGTGTGGCATTAACACCGAAGGTGCGCAACGTTCCTCTCCAAGAGAGAGGATTTTTCAGAGGTCCCACAAAGGTTCCGCTAACCTCCAACTTGTTACGACGTAATGCCAAGGTGAAACAACCGCAGCCTAAAGTTTTTAACCCTCCGCAGTTTAATGCTGTTAAGCCACCTTCAAGTAATGTTGGCAACAATGAAAGTGGAGCCGGTCAATCGAAATGTGGAGGTATGGGCTCGAATTTGCACTTCTAGTGTAGCTAATGGTAGATTTGTTACTTCAGTATGAGCGAGCAGTTCATTTTGTGCGAAATTTCAATAACATGGCTCTGTCCTACCTTGTGAGCAATTTCAGCTGTCTTTTCACAACTGCTTTACTATTTTACTTTCAAATATGTTTTGCATTAACTTCTACACACAAACATAAGTACTGCTAAGCTTAAGCTTCTTTCTGAACAGACAAGTACGCTCCATCAATAGAGACGGCGGATAGGGCCAATTTTGATTACACGTGGATTTAAATGAATTTTTGAGGATAAATAGTTTTATCGACTGATATTTCAATTTCCAGGGAGACTTCTTAAGATTAACTGAACCATATAGGCGCGTTTTTCACTCTTTCTTGTGTATTCTTGCTCCTGAAGTCTTGTAGCGACTCAGGTTTGACAATCCTACCGCAAGCTATTTACTTAGCGAGTTGAATTGCACGACATGAACAATTATAGAATCGAAATGATGAAAATTTTAAAGTTTTTTGTTAGATAAATACTCAGTTTTGTAACACGCGTATTGAAGTTGCAGTTAGTTGCAATTGATTTGTTTATGATTCAGCGAGCTTCAGCTTCAGTATTTTCATAATTCACAACCAGCTAATAAAGACCCTCTCTGGCTTTGCCTTAGTCACTACTCCGCTCTTTCTTTTGTCTCCACATGAAGGGCAGATATCTAATATCGGAGGTACTTCACGAACCTAGAAAATTATCAGGTCCCAAACACATTTATTTCTTGTTCTCTATATCTGTATTTCCAGGATCTTCTCAGGGAATTAGCTGTTTTGTAAGGAAAGATATTCAGAGAGCCACCTATTTGGCGAGGCGAAGTGAATAATTTGTTATATATACGTTATTTTACAAAAACATTTCGAAATCGGTGATAAATACGTTAGATATAGAAACAATATTGTTTTGTATGAACACTTATAATTCAACAATAAACGCGCGATGCTGTTGGTCAGAATCGATCACGCGATGCACGCTGGCAGGGCCAATATTTTGCGATACAGCAGGGCCAATATTTGCAACCGTTGACAAGCAATTAAAATTGTTTTATTTTTGGTTGTTTTTGCTTTATAATCGCCGAAAACTCAGCTTCAAGGTTGGGGACAGCGACAAGGGAAAAGAAGACGAAGCCAGTTAATAACTCAATACCACAAAACACAAAGAACTCAATAAATTTTGCCTTTTTGTTTCATTGCGTTCATCGCTCTCGCTTTGCCGTTCCAAATGAGAAAATTATTGTTGAATAATAAAATAAATAAACCCCCTCTGCGCTATTTTTGTATCAAGCTATACAAAAACAAAAAGTGTCCTCAAAGTTCCACATTCGTCCTCGGCTTTGCCTCGGGCAAATGTTCACTTTTCGGACACTTTTTCAGCCTTGGGCCTGTATAGGGGGTTTATTCACTAATTAAAACATACTTTTTGTATGAACGCTTATAGCACTTTAAATCTTAAATCAACATTCAACTTTAACTGTAATTGGAATATGTTTTCATTAGTATGTACTGACACAATCGCATTAATACTTTGTTACAGGTGGCGGTGGTGGTGCTGGTGGTGGAAGAAGAGGTGGGGGTATTGGTGGTGGTGGTGGTAGTGGTGGCAGTGGTGGTGGCAGTAGTGGTGGTGGTGGTGATGGTGGTGGAAGAGGAGGTGGTGGCAGTAGTGGTGGTGGTGGTGGTGGTAGTAGTGGTGGTGGTGGTGGTGGAAGAGGAGGTGGTGGCAGTGGTGGTGGCAGTGGTGGTGGTGGTGGTGGTGGAAGAGGAGGTGGTGGCAGTAGTGGTGGTGGTGGCAGTAGTGGTGGTGGCAGTGGTGGTAGTGATGGTGGTGGCAATGGTGGTGATGGTTTCACCATCAAGCAAAAGATGAAAATGGAAGTTCAGAGGATGAAAGAAGAAATAGGCCTGAGAGACGAAGAACGCAGAGGATTGGAGAAGAAAAACCCGAAAGCTGATCATTATGAAAAGTTGTGCAAACCAGGCAAATCAGCATGGGAGACTGCTTTGACTGAATTCAGAACAATGATTACCGCGGGAGAAGACCCTTTAGGTAAATGGAAATATTACGCCTTTGTTTCCTAAGAATCTAGAATTATCTTAGTCTTATATGTTCATAAACACTGGTAATTCGCTTACAAAGATATGTTTGTATTACTATCATACAACACGAACCACGCAGTGTTGTGACATCAATACGATAACAGTGATTGCAGTTAACAGCTGCGACGGTTGTGATGAAACTGTGACGTTAATGTACACTCAAGTTATCAATTTTGTTTCATTAATAAGCACATTGCTTTCACTACTACCGCTGACACTGCTCTGTCGCATTGCTGATATGAATGTATAATTCAATGAACACGGGCTATGGTGGTGATGCGGGCTTTGTTAATACAGCAGCGTCGTATAAGCAGGTGTGCTGCTTCGGTAATTCTATCTTTGCTATTTTAGATAAATCGATCACACACTAGCTGCGTAGCTTAATTTGTAGCTATGGAAATGATGGAGAACACTCGTGAGACCTTTTTTAAAAGAGAGTTGTTGTAAAATTTATGGTTACGGATTTTGTTAAATGAATCGACGGTCGTTGGAATCATGTCAGAAGGGCAACAAGTGAAGACAATAGTTGCAAACCGCAAAGAAAATTTATGTAGAGTTGGAATCACGTCAGAAATGGCAAAAAAGTGAAGACTATGGTTACAAACCGCAAAGAAATTTTATGTAGAAGAAATGTATGTATGCGTCAATTATATGTCATAGGAAGTATGTAGCTTAGGACAAAGACTACCCTGGAAAAGTCTACTATTGGTGGAACATCCATGCGGACAACGTTGTTGCAGAGATGGAGAGCACATCTCTGTGACAGAAGTGGCAACTATAACAACGCTGTGACAGCAGTGGTAACTAACAACGCTGTGACAGTAGTGGTAACTGACAGCACTGTGACAGTAGTGGTAACTGATAACACTTTGACAGCAGTGACAACTAACAGCACTGTGACAGCAGTGGTAACTGACAACACTGTGACAGTAGTGGTAACTGACAGCACTGTGACAGTAGTGGTAACTGACAGCACTGTGACAGTAGTGATAACTGATAACACTTTGACAGCAGTGGTAACTAACAACGCTGTGACAGCAGTAATAACTGATAACACTGTGACAGCAGTGGTAAATTGTAACTGATAACACAGTGACCGCAGTGGTAACTGACAGCCCTGTGACAGCAATGTAAACACTAATGGAACAATAATTATAGTCGATAGTGCTGACAAACCAATGTCGCTATCACTGTTCCAACTTGGTGCATGTTGTCGCGGCGTGATTCTACTAAATCGCTACCGCATCACTGTCGACACCACGAGGTCACAGGGCACTCTGAGTTGCCATAAATGTGACACTGGTGTCTATCAATGCTACACTAGTTTTATTATCTAATGTCGTTGCTGCACGATGATTTAGTGCAATAAGGGACTTCTTTCAAGAAAACTAACGAGATTGCTCACTTAATGCGTAACAGATCATGGTATTGTAACGAGCGAGGGTAATAAGGTGTTATACAAAAATATGGCCAAATCTCTCATTTCCAAATTTCAGGTCAGTACCGTACGTACTGTATGGACCATAAATCTTCATTGATCAATCACAGTGCATAAAACGTCTCACCAATATAATAGTAATAATAATAATAATAATAATAATAATAATAAGTCTCCCTTTTGTTACTGCCTCAGGTTCAGCTCCTCAGTCAGTA
>JANSTQ010067889.1:0-14961 GCA_026167885.1 Bergia puertoricense | reverse complement strand
TTTCATTCCTGGCCGAAAACAAATGCTCACTTGTCACTCTTTCATTCCTGGCCGAAAACAAATGCTCACTTGTCACTTTTTCATTCCTGGCCAAAAACAAATGCTCACATTTTACTCTTTCATTCCTGGCCAATAACAAATGCTCACATGTCACTCTTTCATTCCTGGCCGAAAACAAATGCCCACATGTCACTCTTTCATTCATTCAGCAACATCTGCGAGAGTGATCTGGCGACTTTTATTAAATTTATGTAAGTCTCCAATTTCCGAATAATTTTACGTGAATTTAAATGTAATGTGCAAGGACAATTAATGAACAATCGAGGCTCAAATTGTCGTAAAAATCAAGAACAATGAGGCTCAGCTAAAATTTACTGGTTCATATGTAAAAACACCAACGGCGGGCCAGCACAGGGATCCCATACAGCGGCAATATCGGGAAATAAACACCTGCTGCTATGAATACATTAAAATCATGTGACATCAGTGCGAGTGGCGGTTAGATTTTGCAGCCGTTACGAAGTTCATTTCTAACTGCAAATTTTCAAAGATTCTGCCGAAAACAGTTTTCCCAGTTACTCTAAATTCCAGGAAGGCTCATATTTGTGTCATTTACCAGAAAAAGTTCGTCAAGAGCCTCTTGGAAGCTACCATTTTTTCAGTGCATGGGAAAGCAATAAAATTCTCAAATCGCTTCTCAAATACAAACAAAAAAAGCTGAATCTACTTTAGAAGCTATTATTTTTCAAGAACTGAAGTGTTTACAGCTATATATACTGTTTTCAGTCATTCAAACAACGCGGAAAAAGACCTGTGGGAACCCCCTCCCCCCACCCCCTTTAGACTTACGTCCCCACCAGTCTTTCTTGGACATCGTAATAACTATTTATCCTTTTTCGCAGTTATCACTGCGGAGCAAAGAAGCTTATAAACATCAATGCCCTAAGAAACAAACACAATATATAATAGCATTTAAACAATCAGTACTTTGGCATGATGCCCAATTGTTTATAGCCAGTTCTTGTGCTGTATTAGCCCTTATCTTTAAACATTCTGCCGTATTTACTTCTTACTTTAGTTTGTCTTTGGTTAGTTTTGGAACTAAACTGCAAAACAACTACGCATTTTGGTTTTCCCGCTGGCATTTCTTTAAACATACTTACTGTTACACTTCTGCAAAGTCTGAAGTTTAGAAAGCATTTTAGCGATTTCAGAAATTATTTCAAAAGATGCTCCGAAGCACGCAAATACGAAAAAAGTGAAAATAATATTTTAAAAATAACATTTTAAAATAATTTTAAATTAAAACAATTCTCCCGCTTCACAAGACAAACAACTTTGAAATCCACAGTATCCTCAGATAAAACCTCACCTGTTTCATTCTGGGCCTGATTCACTAACATATCAAACAACCTCAGTTCTTCTTCACTCACAAACTCAACCTCAATTTCCGATGGAATATCGTTATAGTTCTCGTCTCGTCCCAAATTGCCCGCCATCTCCGCCATATTGTTTACAAATTTAGCTCAACCCAGACTCCGAGGAGCATGCATCTGCTGACAAGAAGGGTTTGTGGGCGCCAGCGCTGGTGCTGATGTAGGGTGTAAACATTGTTTCCTGCACACTTTCACACAAGGGAATTTTTGTTTGTAATCGAAAAGAATACACCAAACGATACTCTAAATAATGCTATATTGTTGGAAAAGGTACTTGTTTGAGATCCGTGCCACCGAGTTAAATTTTTAGCGTTCTTCTTTCTCGGGAACCGGTTTGTCCAACGAGGCCGGCGTGAAGTGACCTGTGACTGTGTACCATAACGTAACCATACGGATATGTCTGAACCTGAACAGCATAAATACTTGGAAAATCAGAAGATTTACAACGGGATGAACGGTAAAAAATCAGGGAATGATGCTTCTAAACGAAAAGTGTACAGAATTGTTTTGACTGGAGGTGAGAGAAATATTGTACTAATGTTCAGATCTTTTCACTCGATCTTCAGCTGTTCAAAGTAAACTTGCAAATGTCGCACCGCGGAAAAATTCCTTTGTTAACCCGATGTGTTGTTTGTTGTTAAATTGCTTCTTGTAATATTTTAGTTTACGTTATCGTCAGACAGTTAGTTAGAATACTCTGCACAGTTCTAAAGCTGTGGACAAACTGCAGAGAGCATGTTAATGTACCGCACGAAAACCCCACAATTGTTCAAGTGATGTTGTTTTTGAAGTTGGCGGGCCACGCGGACTGTGTCGAAGTTTGTGTTTCTGGGTAAGTTACTGTAAATTTCGCAAATGTCAAGTTGAAGACGGCAGAATTAGAACAAACTAATTGTCTTTTTTGAAACAGCGTGTAATTTTTTTTCAAAGAAAAGGGACACATTTATACACCATAACAAGCATGTCGCACACGTGGGGGCGTGAGACCGGTTTTATTTGAGGACTGCATGGTCTGTTTTCGATTTCGGAATTTCCTTGATAGGAATTTCTAGGTAATATTTCACAAATTATTTCATCTGCTGAACAATGAAGATTGTGGATATAAACATAGATCTTTTCCTCGACCGCATGGTATTCTTTGAATATTAATAATATTACAAATTATTGCGAAATTTAAACGTGGTTATCCCTGGAGACCAGAATTTTTCTGCTAAAGCAAGTCTACACTTGAATCACCGTGTTTACAAATTACAGATATAAAAATGTTTTTAGTATTCAGTTTCAGTTTTAAATCACACATCTCTGGTGTTACACATACTAATATTAAATAATTATGCAAGCTCAGTTAACGTATGGACATGCAATAGGCCACTTTCGATATATTAAAATTCAGTCTCAAACAATAGACATCAACACAAGGCTCTGGGAAATAAAATATGGAGTTCATATGTTCGATGTCTATTTTTAATATATTGAAAGTGGCCCGTCGAATTTTTAGATAAATGTGTATATAACAAATGATATGTCCATGTTTTATTAATGCACTTGTCAGAGGTACATGTACATATATTAGCATACCAAGGGCATACCTGACTCTTGTTCTGCTGAACTTTTATCAAACTTATTGGATTTCTGTAGTTTAGAACTGCTTTTGAGCAGGGGCATTAAATGAAGTTGTCTGTCATTGATGTAAAAAATTGGTGAAAAGTCAATGTCCAGGACTTGCCTGATACCTCCCCCATGGGGCAAATCACTGACTCAGGTGCATAAAGGTGTCTTCTATCTGAATTTCTGTCTACACTTGTTGGTTTTTTGTTTAGTTAGACTGGATAGGTTATGCAGTACTGCATTTTTATTTGCCTTAATGTATATCAGCTATTTTACATTCTTAGTTCATGCTAGTTGACTAGATTACAGCATGAAAACGGTTTGTAACAGTGCTTCTCATTTGTCAACCTTAGTTGCATGAGAAAATTAAAGCTTATTAATAATTATTTATTTTATATTAAAGGACCATGTGGTGGAAAGACAACCTCCCAAGCAACTATTAGCACATTTTTTGAGAACTTAGGATGGAGAGTGAGTTTTTGGAAGTTTAATGTCATTGCAGTTGACATAAATGTAATAAGAGTCCAGGGCCCAGTTGTTTGAAAGCCAATTAGTGCTAAGCTAAGTTCTTTCCTGAGCCAAGTGTCTCATAAGGACACTAATCCATCACAGGTTTACCCTCAGCAGAAGCTGGTACTCATTTACACTGCTGAGTCGACTGGAGCAAGTCAAGGACACAACACAGTGGTCAGGCCAGGGTTCAGACTCACAACCTTTAGGTTATGAGTCAGACATGCTAACTACTTGACCACTGTGTCACCAACAAATTTTAACCCTGGGTTAAATATTGAATCCATGTTTGTGTTTACAACCTCATGGACTGATTTTAGCTACCATTTTGGGTTTAGCAATTAGGTTTCTAAGGAGAGTCTGAACAGTATTTTATAAGAACTGGAAACATACAGTATTCCTTGGTGAAGAAATTGTTCTTTGAACAACTGGGCCCAGGGGTGGATCTAGAAAGTGAAAATGGGGGAGCTGGTATCCTAGCTAGATCCTGGAAAGAGGAGTGGAAAGGGTATTTGTGCTCAGAAAGAAGCATTTTTCAATGTTTTTTGGTAAAATATTTGCTATAATTGGCGCCAATCCACAGTATAAATGTGAATCTGCCAATCCACTACATTTTGATTGTTAAACCTATTAAATCTGGAACTGTGATAAAAAATTTGGCGATATCCAAAACACTCATTAGGATACTCAAATAATATTATTATGCAGAAATTGTATTTGAAATCCATAATCTATATGAAATTTTTGGGTAAAATTGACTGATCCGCAAACCCTTTCACATCCACCCCCCCCCCCCTTATTTAATTAATAACAATCTCAGCTACCATTGCATCATTTAGAGGTGCTGAAGATTAACAATAATGTTTAGCAGTATATGAGGGGTCTTCTCTATGGGTATGTGCCACCACAAAGGGTATTGGTTTTCAGACTGATTTGATCTGGAAATATAGGGTGAACGTTTTACCTGATTGTTTAATTACAGGGTTCCCACAGTCCTTGAAAATCCTGGAAAGTCCTTGGATTTGAAAAAATAAATTCCAAGCCCAGAAAGTCCTTGAAAATCATTGCAGGTCCTTGAAAATCCTTGAATTCCCTGATACAGCACCAGCAAATTATTACAATTTGTTCAAAACTTTGAATGAAAATCAACAAATGCTCAGACTTAAACATACATCTCAACCCCTAAAGCAAATCTGTATTTGCAATTTTTGGTCGTAAGTTTTGACCAATCTGCGATCAGGTTAAATATCTAGTTTTTTTCCAAGTGGCACAATATGTAATTTGCTTGTGAAGATACTGATAGTCAATGATTAAACTCGAAATGCTAGTTACTAGATGCAGAATAATTGGCTTTGTTTGATGATTTCAGCAAAATATAGAAAAACTTTCAAGTTTAAATTACCACACAGGTCCTTGAATTTGTTTGAAAAGGTCCTTGAAAGTCCATGAATTCCATGTTCAGTTAGACGTGGGAACCTTGTAATTAGTCTTAAAAAAAATATGGTTCTGGGGAAGGTGGGAGGTACTTGACGGAATGACCTATGTTTAGGTGGGGGTGTAGAGCATTTCCCATACCCTGTTTATTACATAAGGAGATTTTGTTACCTCACTGCAATCAACCGTAAGGGTCAATTTTTTTATAAGACTTTAGTAATGAGGGTGTTTGATGAAAGATGTGCATGCAGACATAAGACTGAAAAAAAATTCTGCTGTTCTGGGAAAGCAACATACCCTGTCTTAATGACAGCAAGAGAAACAAAAGTTTACCCTGTTACGAATTTTCTGCCAAAAAACCATACCCTGTTTATGGATTTTGATAGAAAAAGTATACCCTATCTGGCAGCATGTCCCTGTATTGCCCATATAAGGGAGTACCCCTTCCCCTGGGGTACAATGTATGGTTTTGGCAGAGAAATACAGTATCTGTAGGTTATAAAGTCGTATTTTAGTTTGCAGCAAGTTTTTTCTGAAATAGGGCATAATTTTCTTAGATTAGCCAGAATAAAAAACTGTTTCTTGAAACTGAAATAGGGTCAGGGTTGGAATGCTTGAATGATAGACCTCCCCCCTCCCTCCATTCTCATTAATGCTGAGTTCCCCTCACCACACCCTTGAGCTTTTATACGAAAATTGTTTATATTTTTTTGTTATCTTATTTCAATTTTGTAAATTGATTCATATATCTTTCTTCATTCACAGGTGTTTCGAGTGCCAGAAACATCCACAGTTTTGTTAGGGTAAGGAACCAACTTGTTTTAGTATAGTAATTTGTTTTGAGTTGAATTTGGGTTGGACAATATTTTGAAAGAAAGTTAAGCTAATAAAGGTGTATTTTGTACTTTACTCTCTTTCTCTTTGCCTCTCTGTCTGTCTGTCTGTCACTCTCTCTGCCTGTCTGTTTGTCTGTCTGTCTGTCTCTTCCTGTCTCTGTCTGTCTGTCTGTCAATTACTCTGTTTCTCTGTCTGTCTATCTCTGTGTGTCTGTCTATCTCTTTCTCAGGGCTTACATAGTTTGATAAAATTGTGTTAGTTCGAAGCTATACAGTGTCATTGTGATCTGACTCTTTTGTATTGCTTCTCTTGCAGGGGTGGTGTAACATTTGCAGATCTGTCACCTGAACAAGGTGTAGTTACAGTGAGGTGTTAATTTTCTGTTTGCACATTTTGGTTTGGAAATTATCTGCCAGAAACTAATTTGGGAAATTTTGTTTACAGTCTCTGATTTTCAGAGGAACCTCCTCAAGACCATGATGCAACTGGAGCAGACTTTCTTTGATCTTGCTACTTACCAAGAATCTCAAAACTGTCTTATTATTTGTGATAGAGGAACAATGGACCCATCAGCTTGTAAGTGTGAACTTCTAAACTCCCATCACTGACAGTTAACAGATTGACAGGCCTTGAAATTACCTTTTTATTTCTTGGGCAAGATAGTTTTTGAGGAGCAAATGTTTTGTTCACAGGAGTAATTTTCAAACTTAGTTGTCAAGAGTGCATTAATTAATATTTAGTTTAATTTAGTTACAACTACAACAACAATCATCATTATGCTGATCATTAATTCATTTTTGTAAATTATGTATACTGCTACCTTGACAAGCAAATTCATGCAGCGTACTTATACGGAGCAGTTAGATTTCTGCAATCTACAGTTTACAATGTGCATGTTGCTGCATTATATTAACTGGAAGTCAAACTAAAATAGGTATTTGTGAGATTGTTTAGGAGTGTATAGTAAATACTCCCACCAGCAGGATTTTTTGCAACAATTAGAAAAGTCTTAGGGTGCAATAGCCTTATGCATGGCCCGATGCCCTCATTTATTTTGATGCCTGTTCATAGATCAAGACAAGCTACTTTCCCATCCTACATCTTGCATTAACCTCTTCATGCCCAGACAAGTTCAGAGGCTATCCTGCCTGTAAGTGAAATGCTGCCAGGGAGGGAGGGGTTGGGTTGGAATGCAAATGATCCCCCAGTTGACCTAGCCACAAAATTATATTTCCTGTCAATACTACTGTACATGTACATTGCTCGGTTTTAAACAAGCGTAGAAAAAGCACCTTACTTGAACTTTCATTAACCATTTTTGGCCAAAACGGTTGTTATAACTCCACTGGCTACATGTAAAATACATAATTACAATTGAAAAGGGGTCTGAAACAGTTGATGTTGTTTATCTTGAAACAGAAGATTCACCCCAACAATTGCAAGCAGTTTGAGTGTCTTATTGAGTGACAGCGATTTGTCCCTATACTCTGTACATTTTCAAGCATCGGAAATTTTCATTTTTATGTTCTTCCAGCTTAATAAAAAGGACTAAAATTTTGGCCAGAGTCCCCCAACCCCTATTACTCCTCGTATTGATCACTTGCAAGCCAATCTTTGCTGATTTAATTGGTTTCCATTTCTACAGTTTTGTTGGATGAATTAACAGATCAATGAAATAGTAAGAATTATAGATCATATTAGTAAAATTGTTATCAGGCCAAATTTTAAAATTAAATTCAAGTGTCAAAGGCAGGAAACCCGAATTGGAAGTTTTGTGATATGGCCAGTGGAGCAATGAATCATTTATCATACAAACCTGGAAGATTCATTGTGGAAAAAGAGGTCATAAAACTGAAGTTTTTAAAACGGCCAGATCAGAGGTCCGGCATCATTTACATCTTTAGTTTTGTGCTGTTGAAAACTTTCGGTAGGCAGAGATTGTCATCTAAAATCCAGTTCCCTCGCAAGATAAGAGAGTACTGATTAATGTGAATGAAATGTAACATACAGTAAGTTTAATTATTTATTTATTTATTTATTTATTTTATTTTGTTAGCTGTGCCATTTGAAACAAAATAACAACTTAAAATTGCATCATTCTATGACAGTACAGAACAAAATAAACTAATTTATAAAAAAGAAACAGGGCAGGGAAAGTGCAACGTCCAGCACAGCCAGTGATATATGACTGCAAACATTCAAATAACTATAATTGTTGCTACAAAAAATGGACAAAAGCAAACAAATGATAACATTTCCATTTATCTAAACATAGTATCTTAAGACTGTCCTCACGGCATATTTCAACAACCTCATTGGTAACACTGATGCATAAGGTTTTGGTATCATAGGTGACAAAGTTAAATGAGCTTGAGTTAAATTAGCTGAACGGTTATTTTTATTAATTCTTTAACCGAATTAAAAACTCGTAAAAAGCTTTATATAACGGTATTTTCAAGCAATGATCTAACATATATTTAATAAATTTACCCAAAATATACCATGACTCCGTATGTAAATATTTAGAAATATCTCATACACAAACCATAATAAGTAATCATAGACTATAGGTCTAGCAGTCTTAATCTTTTAGTAAAAGACATTAATTAATGCATTATTAAAAAATAAATAAATGATAACCTCAATTGTAAAATAAAAGATGAATATCTTAAATCATTTAAATCTAACGCCTGCATAAAGTATTTATGAGTAAAAGGAAAAAAAAAAGATTAAAAAAACATTCTTTCCGTTCTTAAGGTAAGGTTTTAAAATCCTGCCAAACAGCGTAAGTTTGAAAATATTAGGCTTGATTTTAATCTAAACCACCAAACAACATTTATTAACAAAGTTAGCACCTTTAAGGAAGTGATAACTGATGAATTGTATGACATAAATGATTTACCCTAACCAAATAAATTTGTCCGCATAACCACAGGAAGTAAGCTCTGACACTTGAGCCTATATAAGAAACGCTTAAATTCAATGTGAATCAACTCTTCCTGCAGTACATTAATCACACTTGTTTTCAAATTAGATATAACCAGCCAAACGGTAAGTGCTAACCCTCCTTTTTCAAATCATTATGATAGTAACCTTTCTCAAATCAACTATAAAGTATATTTTAGTTAAGCTAAAGTTTTCAAACACTCCTTACGATCGGAACAGTTGGATGGTTTTATCGTAAAATAATCCCTCATAACCCATAGCACGGCTGGTACATGTAGGGCAATGACCATGTGCACACTGGTTCAGAAACACGCGTTGGTTTAGTGTTTTATCTGTTCCAACAAGGCGTAGCACTTGTCCCCGATGAAGATGTTACTCCTTAACTGGTCCTGCTATATGTTTGAAAAATTAGCTTATCAATAGATAAATTCTAGAGCTCTAGAGTTCACTTTGCAAACATCCTTTCATTACTTTAATTATAATTTTAGTAGTTAATTATTAGTAAGCTATAAATCATTTTATAGTTGTTAAAATAACACTGAATATTAAACATTCTATATCTTTCGTTATATAGATGTCTTTATTTACTTTTCCCTATTGTTTAGTTTTGTATCTGATACAAAAAATTAGATATAAATCATTTTATAGTTTTTAAAATAACACTGACATAGTGTTGGATTACAGTGAGTTATGTTCGTTTTGTTGGATGACTAGGTGAAACCAAAAACATAAACTGGAAAGAATGGTGAGCTTCGATCGCAGCCTTTAATTCGGGCCTTTAATTGAACTGTGACGAACATTTCTGTTTTCCTTGTTACCAGATATGACAAAAGAGGAGTGGCAAAAGCTGCTAACACAATTGAATCTGGACTTGGTGACTTTGAGAGATCAGCGATATGATCAGATTATTCATATGGTAAGAAGCCATTCAGTTGATCAACATACGTTAATGCAGGTCTTTCAAGACTTTGAGTTTTACCGCTGACTATTTTTCGTCTAGTAACAAGCAAAACAATTAACTTCAAAACCAGCTCGACGTGCTTTTGCTAGTGATCGGACTAGCGGGCTACCGCCAACTTTGAACCCTTTAGGCTGTTTTCGAATCTAAACATTCTGTTTTTTAGGGCTGAGTAACATGAATCATACATTCTTCATTCTTACATACAGTTCTTATAAATATGCTTTAGGAATCTGCAGCTCAGGGTGCCGAGGCTTTCTATAGCTTAAACAACAATAAGACGAGGACTGAAGGCCTTGAGTTGGCAAGAGAGCTAGACAGTCGAACACAACAGGTACGTTTTTAAAGACAGAATCAAAGTCTTTTCTTCCCTTTGTCTCATGCCAACTCTTCCTTAAATTCCCTGTAACCTATATTTTGAGAGAAGTTAAGCTACATATATCTGTACCCAGATCACGGAGAAAGGCTTCCCAATGAAACATTAGTTAATAAAAAAATACAGAAATCCATCGACAGAGTCTGACGTCTCCTAGAACAATTTTCCTGCCTTTCCAAGAAAGCCCGGTGTGAAAGAGTGTGACACCAAAATTTCGCGATTCAGAGTTTAGGACGTTGGAGCGTCATTTAATTTACGCGGTTTTCATGAACTCGTTGTTATCAGAGGTCATTCATAAAAGAGAAACACACAATATAAGTAGACTAGAAGAGACAGCTGATGTATGTCAACATCTTTGAATGTTTTTTTTACTATAATTAGTATAAAGGCCCGTTTACACTAGCAACTTTTGATGCAATTTTTGTCGCGATTTCCATCGCAATTTTTCTCGCCCTTGCTTTGCAACTTAAAATAGCACATGTAAACCACCTGTAGTTTCAGTGAATTTGAGTGCAAGAAAAAATGCTACGTTTAAAACTTTCTCGAAACTTGATGCAATTTGGCGGTGAGAAAAATTTACAGTGGAAATCGCGACAAAAATTGCATAAAAAATTGCTAGTGTAAACGGGCCTTAACTCAGTCCAAACGGTTTAAGATAGACAAAGTACACATGACTTTTGAAGAATATCAACATTGAAACATATGCAACGTTAACTCTTAAGTATAAGTTCAGCTTGAAATGCATCAATCAGCGACTGAGGTTCTTCGCCTGGCATAGCAACACTTGTTTCAATAAATTTTAGCACTTGTTTTAATAAGTTGACAAAAATAGTCATGAAGTTGTGAATCAGAATTCCCTGAAATGAATCAGTTAAGGGAAGGGATGTTTCCCAAAATCAACCCCAGAAAAAAAGTATACCTAACTTTCGTGCCTTGAAGTTTTCGTGACACATTTTTTACGACACTAAATATTTGCTATTTTTTCCTTCACCACTAAAATTGGATGTCTCCAAATTAAATTATATTAAGATACTCCATTTTCCTTGAAGCAGAATTCTGCAGTTTTGTGGAAACTGTATAACACCCTGTAATTTTATAGAATCGTTCTTTGTTGAGTAGAAGATAGATTACGGCAAAGGTTTATACTTCTGGTTTATGCTTCTGTTCATCTTTCTCTGTCAGCCATGTCTTTTTGGAGGTCGTTTTGGTATTTTGTTTTTTATAAAAGTGCAAAAGAAAATAATCTCAGCTGACACCTTTCTAACCATTATCTTTTCCATGCACTCAAGGAAAAATCTAATTTGTGTATTAATGTTGACTCTGTAGGCCTGGGTTGGCCATCCGTATGTCGATGTGATTGATAACTCGACCGATTTTGATGCTAAAGTACACAGAGCCATCCTGGTAAGTGTGTGTGGGAAAATGTTAGTGGCTGTAATCTCTTTACTACAGCTTCTAAGTACTCCTAGTATTTAGGGGATTCTTCTCTGCCGGCTATAGCAAAATGGTTAAGACTAGAAATCCACATACCTTGTATATAACTGAATTTGAAATACAGAGACCGGATATTTGGTGTATAAGATAGATATTTAACAATTATTCCATGAATGCTCCCTGAATATGAGAAGGCTGATGGTCAACGAGGTGCGTAGCGTAGTGAGTAGTATTTGGTCAATATATGGTCAAACTGTCCAAATATGAGCTGGTAGCTAGTGACTAGCAAACCAATCAAATAGCTGCAAATCAACTATCTAGTGGTGTGTCTTTAATAAACATATTTATTTTAGTAAAGTAGCTCAGTCAGCCCATTCGTAGATTGAGCTGTTATCGATAGAGGCCCTGCAATATTTTAAAGCTATATATAAATTACAATATAAAATGTAACGGAGCTCAACTTTGGAAATACTTACAAAGTGCGACTAAAACTATACTTTACGATCTGGGTATTGTACTTTCCAAGGACATCAACATATTCAGTACACGCCCACTGCCGCCCAATATTTTATAGTATTTTGGGTTTTAATTATACTTTCGTGCAATGTGATGATGCAGGCAATCTGTGACAGACTGAACATAGACGTCAGTGACCGTCTGGCTCGAGACAGTAAGAAGTACAAATTTTTAGTGGCAATGCTTCCTGATGAGAAAGTAAGTAATTTTGAGGTTTGGGTGATTTAGATCGGGCATGCAGTTAGAACTGAGGTTATATAAGGTTCGTGACTCTAAGCTCGATTCATGTGAATAACATGTACCCGTATCCGTGATATAGAGCCAAAAGGTTTTTTCGCTCTTAAAACAAACAATTACCGGCTAGATGCATGTATAATGTCAACAAACCCGAGTTATAGATAGAAGATGAATTTCTTAAATGCTTTTCATTATCTTTGACCTTGAAAACAGATGTTTCCACCATTCCAAGACTTTGAAATGTTTATGATTATATTGCAAACAGTTGTTTCCACAATACCAAGATTTTGGAGTTGTTCAAGATTATCTTGTAAATAATTGTTTCAACCATTCCAAGAATTTGAGGTTGTTCACAATTATCTTGTATGCACTAGCTCTTTTTGCCATTCCAAGATTTTTAAGTTGTTCACGGTTATCTTGTAAACAGCTCTTTCCACCATTCTAAGATTTTGAAGTTGTTTACGATTATCTTGTAAATAGATCTTTTCCACCATTCCAAGAATTTGAGGTTGTTCACAGTTATCTTGTATGCACCAGTTCTTTTTACCATTCTGAGATTTTGAAGTTGTTCACGGTTATCTTGTAAACAGCTGTTTCCACCATTCCAAGATTTTGAAGTTGTTCACGATTATCTTGGTGCGACCTTGGAGGACAGAACACAGGCGCGCTTGAGGCGCAGAGGCCAAAATGGTTTGTTAAATTAAACTTGTTTGTTCTCTAAAAGTAGTTCGGTTTTTCTTTAACACAGAGTACCTGCGATGATTTAATTACTTAACTTGCTGCACAGCCTTTTAGGTGTTTTATCGCTCTGAAGATTGTATTTTGGCTGCCATCGATCAACTACAACAGATTACAGACTGAGTGTCTGAAGATTGTATTGAGCTGCTGTCGATTAACCAGACAAACAGATTGCATACATGTCTGAAGACAAATGGAACCAGTTACGATTCATAGATCACCAGCCTAACTGCCAGAATATTTACAAATCCGTATTTGTACTATCGTAGAAATAACTCTTGATCGACGGCTGCCAAGGGCGGCGAGCTAATAACATTTTTTGTTTTCCTTGTTTGCCCTTCACAAATCATCAATTCCAAAAATTGTATCCAGTTTGGCTGCCATTTTATTTTCTTGTTTGTCCTTCACAAACTATCAAATAAGCCAATCCTTTTCATCAATTCGAAAAATTGTATCCCTTAAAAGCCAACTCGTAAAGACAAACAGTATTCTCAGTTCACCGAGTTTGGCTGCCATTTTATTTTCTTCTGTAGCGACATACGTGCATGGTCAACTGATGAAGGGTGGTCACGTGACCAAATCTTCTCCGTAGACAATAAAAAATATTTTTAACGGCACCCAGTTTTTACTTAGGTGAAACTGTCGTGCAGCAATTTTGACGTTGAGAGCTATAAATCGTCCTAATCAGTTAATTACTGATTGTAATTAACCAAAATATTTTCATCTGTCTTAAATATGAGAACATTTTTACCATTCCTTTTACCTAGAACTTTTAACAAAGTTACATATCTTGAGGAACCTCCGACCATCAAAGTACAACAATCAATGACAGCTATTTTGTGTGTAGTCCATTCTCAATGGTGTGGTCGCACGGCTACAAGAGTAGCGGTTTGATTTCCAATACTTGCTCTCTTTTAGGAATATTTACTTATTTGCACACTGTAAGACGTCCTAAAATCAATGGCCAGGTTGTGGAACTGCGAACGACTCTAGCGCGTAAAGATTACGAGGTAGGAAGATCTTCAGTTAAACTTGATGATGCGTAACGCAACAAACACAGTCGTTATTTAGCACTCAAAAAAGACTTAATCAATATAAAAAAGTGGGAAATTTACAGAAATGAGGGGTGCAGACCACCTGTTAATAACCATTAGGGGCTAGTTTAGACAGGCGGCCTTTAAGATGAAACATTAAGAAAAATTCACTGCAATTTGAACCTACTCTACTCGACACCTTAACTATCCGTGTATTTTTACCTAACCACGAGACTAACAAGTTGGGTTTTTTACGAGAATCTTTCTCCTTTTTCTTGTTCTTGTCCTTGTGCTTTTTCTTAGTAAAAAATAATTGATTAGCACTTATTTTTTCAGAAAGTATGCGCCTTGCATACGTTTTGTTGATTTCCGTGATGTTTGTTTGTATATACCAGCAGTTAGTTGAACAGTAGACAGGACTCGAAACAAAAGGTGGCACTGAAAAAGTAACCGTTAAATCGCTTTGTGCAAAAAGTGGAAACAATAAATGTTAAAACCAGATACATGTTCAAAATTGTTTTAGATCCTTCTTGGTCAGAGAGACATGACACATCACACTGTGTTCAAGACCAGGAGATGTTTTCTGTGGAAAAAGCAGTTCTATCAGTTGGATATCTATCAGGAGCCATGCCATGAAAGGTCTGTACTTTGAAGAAAAACAGAAGTTTTTGTCTTCAACAGAGATCATCTATTGTTAACGTACGTTCTCTTAGGAGGTTTCTAAAGAGGTAAAACGGGAACTGGAATCCCTGGGAAAATGGGATTTGGATCGCAGGGACTGGGATTTAATCACTGGGAATGGGAAAAAAACCGAAATGGGAATGTGATAAATGTTTTGTCAGGTAACCAGAGTGGGATTTGGAAAAAGATTGGGCTGGGAAATGGGATTGATACCCC
>JANSTQ010067778.1:0-14964 GCA_026167885.1 Bergia puertoricense | reverse complement strand
TACACTACACTACACTACACTACACTACACTACACTACACTACACTACACTACACTACACTACACTACACTATACTACACGAAACACACAACCAAAAACAACAAAACACAACCCGATGCAGCAATCTAGCTTATGCTATATATGATGGTGTCACATCTTCACTTTCACTTTCATTTTTTTATTAGTAAAACTACATCTTGGACACAAAGTTAAAGTCTTGAAATTCTTAACAGTTACTGGTGAGTGTGAATGTTGTTCTGAGACAACGTCACATGTTCTTCATTCAGCGCTGACTGTTCGTACAAAGATTAGTAGTAGGCAAATTCCACTGAATTCATTTCATCCAGCAAATTTGCACGTTGTTCCGCGTCTTCTGTCAGGAGTTCATGCATCTTCAGTATTGGTTGGAATTCCGAAAACATTTTCTTCACCTTGGCGGTAGGGTTTTCTTTCACTTCTATCAAATCTGACTGAAACTCTTCGCAACTCTGCCTCTCGTCAGCTGCTGTCGCTTTTTCTGCCACTTGAGCTTTGGAAGCTTTAGAGAAAAGAATTTTAAAAAATTTGGTCACAACTGATTAATAATAATGGTGAAAAAGCTGTTTATGTTAAGGACACTCCATCAAACAACAATCTGCGAATCAGGATACAAAAAGCCCATTCTAATTCAAAGAGAATTTTGAGCAGTGTTATAAGAAGAATTATGTTCATGTTAATGCAAATTTTTAGAACTCCTTGTGGGGCTTAATTTGATCTTTATGTTGAGATAATGAGCCCGCAAGGCAATGGATGTGGAAACATTTTACATAATTAGCGACATTAACAAAAACGTAGATTGGTCTGGGTTCTGTTTTGCATAAAGCTCACAACCAATTTGTTTTTCACTTGAGTTAATGTAAAGTTAGTTATAAAAGTTAAAATTAACTTAAGTTAGCTGAAATTAAAATTTTAGTACTCGAGCTACCGAAAGTTTAGTTATGCGATATCATTAGATGGATACTTACAAGGTTTATAAACACCGCAATCTTTCGACAGTAGCGCCATCAGGCACGATACGACGTTGTTCCACATAGCCAAGGGAAACAATCGGTTTCCGATCAGCTGCAATCGAGGAGTTTTTAATTGTTTCCTGATTTTTAACAATCGCTCAATGTTGATTCTCTAAAAATAACAAAATTCAGGAATCAATTAGTTCAACTTAACAATGTTTTTTTAGATAAAAAAAATGTTTTTCTCGTATCCAATTTCCAAAATTTAGAATTTAAAATCCCAAATGCCAGAAATTATTGACCGCAAAAATTATCAGGCACGTTTCCAGCAAACTTTCTCTGTTTTTGGGTAAGTATACTGCGAACCATAATCATCTTGAAAGATACGGGACTCGATTTGTTCTGAAAATAACAATATCAAATATACAGAATATACAGAGAGTTTCCTCCCGAGAATTAAAAATCGGGAAAAATTATATTTACCGGACACATCTTAACTGAACTTGGTCCAACTGAACTGCTCCAGTAATAATTTCGTGAGTACAATATTGAACGGTAAGAAGTAAATTGAATATCTTTGCTTTAGACGCTCAACAGGTAAGCTGCTCTTCAATCTCAAATCCAGTTTCAAACTGACCGGTAATCTCCTGCTGTTGGTTTATATATATCTGTGGGCTTCCTTTGTGACGCTGCAGTCGGGCGCGCGCGTTCTTGTTCTTTAGTGCCAGTCTTCCGCCACGATGCTGTCTCGGCCTAAACTGTTCACTGCTTGTTCTTAATGTTAATCCCTAACTGGACTGCAAGTTTCCCGAGATAACGACCAATACCAGGTTAAGCTATCTCTCTAGCATATTAGTGTTTTGGAGAAGCTACACAATCTTTCAAGTTCTTTTATTCTTGAGTATATTAAATGGCATTTTAAATTTCTGGAGATGACAGACAATATTATTGAGCATTAGGAACGGCTTATTGTTGTTTTGGTTTTGAAAACCTTCAATTCATGCAGGGGGGCGATCGTTGTATTATTTGGGGAGGGGGCGGCTAGGCTCTGTTGGTTTATATATATCTGTAGGCTTCCTTTGTACATGTGACGCTACAGTTCGGGCGCGCGCGTTCTTGTTCTTTAGTGCCAGTCTTCTGCCCCGATGCTGCGTCGGTAAGCTGTTCACTGCTTGTTCTTACTATTAATCTGTAACTGGACTGCAGTCAATTGAAGATTGCAAGTTTCCCGGGATAACGATCAACAACTAGTTAAACGTTCTCTCTAGCATTTTCGTGATTTGCAGAGGCAACACAATCTTTCAAGTTCTTTTTATTCTTGAGCATATTAAGACACTTTGAATTTCTGAGGACTGGCTAATTTATCGTGACGTTGACTTAAGTTAATATTTGTGCTTTAGTTATTTCTTCAGTTTTACATTACTAAACCACCCGATTAAACAATTAAATCAAAACTGACTCATGTTAATTTAATCAAACCAACTGACCTTTGAATCTGCGTTGCTGGATTAGCTCCCATGGCCGATAGTTTTAATTTGTTTTTGTTGCCATAATTGCATTTTATAACTTCTGAAATGTTTTGCACAAGCAAAAGTGACAAAATCTGTTGTTGTTGTTATTGTTGTTTTAGTTGTTGTTATTACTGAGCATTTAGAACGGCTTATTAGTGTTTTTTCAGTTTTGAAGACCTTCAATTCATGCAACTTAAGGGAGCAGTCGGGGGGGGGGGGAGCGGCCTGAGGATCATTTTTGAAAATTAATGTTTTTGTGGAGGCTATTTATAAACTCGTTAAAAGATGGATGCAGAATGGAATTATAGCCATCAACACTTCGTGTAAAACACGGAAAGTTACCACTCATTAACATAACAGTACATAATGCTTTATACTAAATGGCTGAAAATGCTTAGGTACTGTTTCACGTGATTGCCGTCCGGGATTCCGATCATTAATAAACTCGGTCAGTCTCTATTTTGAGTGTCCCCAAAGAGCAGATGTTTCTCCTATTATATGGAGTAATTTACAAATTGTTCAGTAAGAATGTAAATTGTTCCATACAAAGGCGCCGCTATCAATAAAACTGTGTATCATTGCGTTATGGATTTAACTGCAATGTGCACTGAAATAAAAGGACACACTCTTTTTTTATTACGCCAAGGTCTTAAAAGGTTTTTCTTGACAGGTTATCAATAATTATATTTTAGACAAATGAGTTGATTGTCAATGGCAGGTCCAAAAGATTCAGTAGTGTCTTGATCAATTTTCCCTCTTTGTTTTTCGTAATACCATGTACTCTATCTCGGCTATCTTCTTGCTTTTATTTTAACCAGCTGTAGAAGTTGCAAAGTTCATTTTGCCGTTGTCATTCTTTGCGTTCTTTTTGTTGGACCTGGAGTGGTTTGGCTGCGAATTGGAATGCATGAAACTTGAAAATCGTAAAAGAGACGTTAAAAAATACTAACTGATAGCTCTTTTTAAAATAGCTTGTTGTCATTTTTAAAATACTTGTAGAATTAATCATATATAATTCTTATCGAGCGATAAACAATGTAGTCAGAACTTCGGTCCTTTTTGAAGATCAGCGTCACCTTAGTCTCCCCGCACGTATGCACATTACTATTCTCCTTCGCTGCGGGAGGATTCTCCCTCGGAGAAACTAGTGGCGACCTCTCTCCACGAAAGAGAATGATAATCTGCGGAAGGCTAGCGTCACCCAGGCCAATTTTCATTCAGTCGCAAAACTGCATTGAACGATTTGTCGCTCGAATATACCAGTAACTGAGGTTCCAACGATCTTAGCTACTAGCTATAAAACCTTACAGGGAACCCTGTCTGACCAGTGGCTCTTCTCTCGTCAGTTATCTTACTTAAAAATTGGCAAACACTTGCGGGCTTACGGGAGAGCGAAGCTTTTATCTGCAGGCTTTAAACAAACGCTTTTCCCACCCGGTGATACATTCTCAGGCTCATACCAAGTTAATCCAGACATGTGTTATTCACAGACAGTTTTAGGCACAATTTTCCGATAGCATCGTTCCTAATTCCGTTGTTTTTTACATTGCTGATCTTTACTTCTAGCAAGCTATATGGCTTAAACTAAGAGTTGATGCACACAATTACTGTCTTTAAGATACGTACTAACCGAGAAAACGTGTGTTCTGTTCAATTTACCAGTGAGAAACTCATTGCATTTTGTGCCAGGCAGTCTTGATGGAGATAAAGTACGTTATGAGTTATGAACTACAAGTCACGGACAATTTTTTAAAAAAGTTATTTTGCTAGTTCAGTTGATCTCTAGCTAGTTAATAAGCTTATATTACGTTATTTAAAAATGCATTTAATACTATAAACACTACTTAGCTGGAATAGCCCTTCTAGTTTAAGTAAGTGGCATTTACTCCCACTAGTTTTTGGCCTATACTTTTGTATTTCTTTATTATCTTTTTCCCTTCCAATTTTTTACATATTTTGTACTTTTGTGTAACATGGGCTGATGGAGTGAATAAATCTTGTTTTTGTTGTTGGAATGATGCTGTCCAAGTGAAACAGGAGTGCAACAAGTGGTGGAAGTGTCTAGATGCCTTTGCTCTGTAGAGAGGCAACAGGGATAGAAAGAGAGTTAGTAAAATTGATGACAAAAAAGGGGGAGGGGCCAAGGGCTCCCTCTGCTCATCCCTTAAATCCACCCTGATACTATATCATACTCTACTATGTTACCAATAATAATTTGTAATATTTAAGATCTAAGAATATAAAATTTAAACTCCCTGATCCCCCACATTGTAAAGCTCTGTTTATAATTGATCCACTGGAATTCAGTAATATTGCTAATTAGACATTCATTTGCCAAGAAAAAAAACCTTAGCTTGTCTTTCCTTCAATACCGAATAAAACTTGAAAAATGTAACCTAGATCATGCTTCTCTAAGTACTGAAAAAACTGTCCCATGTCCATATGGTTTTCTCTTGTTCCTTGTACATCAAAAAATATCTCCTCAAACCCTTCGAATTTTCTCTGTTCACTAAAACTCAACGAATCATCACCAGCTTCACGATGTCGACAAGTAATTTTCTTCCAGTTTAATCTCCTTAGTCGACCAAAATAATCATTAACGTCCTCTTCATCTCCTTCCAGGCAAACGACACCGGGTTTTCCTGGAAGAGAGAACCCTGTCAGTTGATAGTCGCTGGACCATTCAAGTATCACTTTTCTTTTGGTTTTACTGTATATGTGGTGCATGTAAAGCCACATGCGACAGAATTTACCCGACTTCTTTTCTGGTTTTTCTTTCTTTTTATCTCCATTTGAGCCTCCAGCCCGTTGGTGATCTGGAAGACCACCACTTTGTCTTTCGGTGTAAGTGAGTCCGTTTTCTTGAATCCACTGAATGGCAGGTAAAACACACAATTCTCCACAATCTAAGGAACTCAAGTAACTTCCAAGATCTTCATTGATCTCTTTCTGGGCTTCTCGTGTTAGTATCTGTGACCTTGCAAAGCTTTCAGGCTTTACTTTGGGGTAACTATGAGGAAAACTGCAATAAAACTCGATCAGCGAATGATCTTCGAGCTCGACTTTAACCGTAAAATGTAACTGCTGCGGCTTCACTTTTGTGTTACCAGCAATAAACTCTTGAGCATCCATGAAAGATGTTTCATCGACTTCAAACTCTTCTTCTTTTGGAAACATAGACCTAAGCATTTGGATTTCAGAGACTTGCATTTCTACGTTTTCTAAGAAGTCGTCCTCGTCCGCCATTTTGAATATTGAACAACAAAAGACTAGCACTAGCTCTACTGCGCATGATCTGCGTTGCTAATTTCCTCAACTTCCCAAATTTGCGGGCTCAAAGAGAAGGAAGGAGACTCATTATTTCATGTTTTGTAATAATAGCGGTCTCGTGATATTTGAAACGAAATTTCTGACATGATGTGATAGTCTATTCTAGAAAGGTATTGCAAGAGAGCAGAACTCTTAGTAAAAATGGATTTACCAGTGTAAGTTGTGGAAACTCGTCATGGACGCTCCTCGTAGAAAACAAGATGACCATCAACACAGTTTCACGTCATTTCGACCTCTGAGTCCAGAGGCGTCAAAAGGTATCTTTACGTTCTCATTTCCCGTTCCACGAATCTTTATTCGCAAAAAGGATGGGGCGAGCCAGAAGAATCCTAACAAAAGCTCGCGAAAACAGGACGTACGAATTACTTCGAAATCTGCATCACCCAAACTCAGTCACACTCCAGGACAATCGCGCCCCAGGGCACCCCCCAGGGGCTCATCAGATTTGCACATGACTTTAGGGAGGTCATCTCCACTTCTGAACAAGAGGCCCGACAGTGGTCCAAAATACTATTCAGGCTACACAAGGTCTAGTACCGCCTCGCCATTCAATGATGTGCAAAATTTCAGTGCGCCTGGCTACAGGAATTTAACTGCTGTCTTGCGACGGCTGAGTGTGCTAGCCGGGGGTCAGGTGGGTAGTGCTTTAATTTTTCAACCATATTCGTTAAGCTGCAGTACAATAAGTTGGAAGGCCATCTAGCATGGTCTAGTATGTCAACATGTTGGCGTAACTTAACATCCATCTTTAGATATTGAGTGAGTTGATCAATCAGAACTTATATTTAAAACCTCATGACAGGAATACAAAGAGGATGATTTCAAACAATACTGGATGTTGGATGAAGACTGCAAGGAATGCTATGAGTGTGGGGAGAAGTTTAACCCATTTCGCCGTAGGCATCATTGTAGACTTTGTGGCCAGATATTCTGTTACCGATGTTGTTATCTGGAAATCCCAGGCCAGCTGATGGGCTACACAGGTTGGTTATAATAATAATAATAATAATGATAATAATAATAATAATAATAATGATAATGATAATATAATGACAATAATGGAAGGTAATCTAGCATGAAAACAGATAGCTGATAGGCTGCACAAGTTGGTAAAGTAGTAGTTACTTTGCTGATGTTCTTGAATCACAAAATTAATTAACTTGGATGTCTTGATGGGAGACTTGATTGGAGAAGGACTGTCTTTCCTATGCTTGATGAAAAAGATAGAATCAAGTTGATGGATACCTACATTGTTACATGTGCATCATCACCATCTCCCACCCCATGCTTCAAAATACTTTTTTGTACTCTTAGAACTACAATCACTGACAAAATGTTCGGTAAAACACCAGTACACCCCCATTTCTTTCGATGTTGCAGAGTGCAAAACTGATAATAAACTTTTGACAGTTGTAAGCACTCGTCAACCAACATGTATGTGTGGGGGGTGTTTCATTTATTTTTGTCTTGGACTGTAACTTGAGTTTTCAATTTTTAAATGTGAAACTGACAGATTTGGTGGCTAGTTTAATCTTATCAAGCTTGGGGGGAGGGGGGTCATCAGCCCCCCTCATGGTTTTCTGACAATAACTCCTAAACAGTTTTGAGTTAGAAGCTGAAACTCCTTGACTTTTCTGAAACATTTATCAGTTTCTGGTTAAATGGCTCTGCAGATATTGATTATTAGCATATACCAATCCAGTACATAGTCCTTTTTGTGCACTCTGATTGGATATGCGAGTCCAGTGCACAGTTCAGTACAGAAGGGGGTTTTATGTGTTTCTAGTTATCTAAAATCTAAAGTTTCTTCATTTTTTACTTCTGTTCACTTGTTTGGTATATGCTAGCACAATTTATTGTTCCTTTGTTCCTTTCAGTGCCAGTGAACAGCCAAGTTTATTCACCTCCACTTCAGGGAATAATTACTAACAGTACTTATAAATCAGGGGCTTTGCAAGGAGCTGTCATAAGAGGGGTTTCAATAACAGAGAGAGTGGGGGTTTAGGGGATCTAATTTGGGATGTTTCCTATTAGTTACTTTGCGAGAGAGAGATCGAGTTAAATTAATTTCATGAATGAAACATTTTCTGTTTTTATTGTAATCTAAATGTTCTAGGTGGCCTTCGTGTGTGTAACTATTGCTGCAAGATTGTGCAGTCATACACACAAGAACTTGATATGGCAAGAAACCTTGAACATATTCAAGCTGATCTTCGGGCGGTGTCAATGGACAGTGGTGACCTCACAACCATGGGTGCTGGTACTAGTGTAAAACCCAAATCATCTGGCTTTCCATTTGAATTTGATGATGATGACAGTTTTTTTCATCATACAAGGAAACATAGCAGTGGAAGTACTCACAGTACCTATTATGAGAGGGTAGAGAAAGAGATATCAGCACCCATGCAGGCTGTCAGAAGTCCATTTGATGCTTTTGGGGTGTGTGCTGCAGAGGCTGACTTGCTAAAACAGGTAGGGAATTTAAAACACCTACTAGGGCATTTAAACAGATTGGATATTTAAAACACCTACTAGGACATTTAAACAGGTAGGACATTTGAAACACACACTACTTAGGGCATTTAAAACAGGTAATAATTTAATTAAAACAGATAGAAGATTTAAAACAAGTAGTCTGTTTAAAACAGGTAAGG
Source organism: Bergia puertoricense (assembly GCA_026167885.1). NCBI lineage: Eukaryota > Metazoa > Cnidaria > Anthozoa > Zoantharia > Parazoanthidae > Bergia > Bergia puertoricense. Next base: position 6,480 of record JANSTQ010067778.1, on the reverse strand, counting down.
CATTAAAACATCTAGTAGCACATTAAAACAGGAAGACATTTAGAATGCCTACTAGCTTAGGGCATTTAAAACAGGTAGGACATTCAAACAGTTAGTACATTTAAAACAGGTAAGCAATTTAAAACAGGTAGACCATTTAAACAGGTAGGACATTTGAAACACCTACTACAGTACTAAGGACATTTAAAACAGGTAGGACATCTAAAACACCTACTAGGGCATTTAAAACAGGTAGGACATTCAAACAGGTAGGGCATTTAAAACACTTACTCAGACATTTAAATAGGCAGGACATTTAAAACAGGTAGGATGTTTAAAACAAGCAGGACATTTAAAACAGGTAGGACATTTAAAAAAGGTAGGACATTTAAAACAGGTAGGAGCTTTAAAACAGGTAGGACATTTAAAAAAGGTAGGATGTTTAAAACAAGTAAGGTATTTAAAAAAGAGAGAACATTTACAACACCTACATGTACTAGATTAGGACAATTTAAAAATGGGTAGGACATTTAAAGCAAGTTGGACATTTAAAACACCTACTAGGTATTTAAAACAGGTAGGACATTTAAAACATGTAAGACATTTAAAACAGGTAGGGTATTTAAAAAGATAAGAGATTTAAAACATGGAGGACATTTTAAGCAGGTAGTTTAAAACATTTAATAGTAAGGACTCTTAAAAGAGACTGGGAAATTTAAACTTCTAACTTGTAGACAGTAAGTAAATATGAGAAAAACTCAGGTCGATATATACCAGGTGATCGGACATTTATCATGTGCTTGGAGTAAGCCAATCAGTGCGCGCTTTCAGGTCTGCCCAAAAGGCACCATCCCAGAATGCGCTGCGAGATTAGTAATGATCGCTTTTGTTTTCTCATTTTGTTAAAGAAATGAATTCCATAAAATGAACTATTAAACAGACAAGTTCTGGTAATTACATTCAATAAAGAAGCTGCCTTTTAGCCCATCTACAACTTTAGCTGATAAATGCATTTAAACATGATGAGTTTAGGTAGTATTTAGAACTGTTTTAAAACCAACGACTGTAATTTAAAATGGCGGCCATTTTGAGACCATTTTGTGTATGCACAGCTTTCTGGGATGGTGCCATATAATCAATTCAGTCAGGCGTTCCTTGCACGCAAGAGCCGATCACCTGGTAATTATGAAAAAATTATGGAATGATGTTACTGGTCAGTTATAAACACTTCTATTTTATTTTCTCAAAACCTCTTTTTTTCAATTAAAATACAAATTAATTCTCTCCTGGGAGTTGGTGATGAGACAGTCATTCAGCATGGAATTCCCAAGTGTCACAATGTTATTGACACCAGTTTCATTCATGTTCAGTACTGATGGTAACTAGCAACATGAAAAGGGTGACAGCAACAACACTTGCTGGTGTTAGTATACATGTAGGTAATAGCATGATTTGTAGTGGTATTTGGCATAAATACCATGAGTGATATTTCAAAGTTGTTCTTCATAATTTCACGAACTGTTAGCATGTGAAATTTGAAACAACTTTGAAATATCAGTCATGAGTGATATTTATGCCAAATACCACTACAAATCATGCTTGCCTATTATTTGTTTATACTAATACCTGAGAAATTTCTGCAACAACATCTGTCTGATCTGTTTATTTTGTCATGCGCATTTGAATGGGTTTGTAATTTTCACATGTAGGTATTTCAAAATTACACTGAAATACCACTGTTCTCGACCAATCAGATTGCCAAAATTTCTCAGGTAATGGTGTAACAGCTGTGATAGCAGTGGCAATGGCAGTGGCAGCAACAACAATGTAATATTATAATTCCTATGGATTGTTTCAATATAGGACTCACTGAGAGACCTGTGGCACATGATCATGTCTCCACGCTCGGGTCTTGAACTGCAGAGCCACAGATTCAGGCTGAAGACCTACCATAACTGCTTTGTAGGAAGTGAACTTGTGGAATGGCTGTTAACCTATGAGAAAGCTACCAACCGGTTAGTAATGTGTGTCCTGGTAAGGAGACTGAGAAACTGGAAGCTATTAGCAAATTAACTTTAGAAGTCATTAGTTTTTAGAAATGTTAGTTGCCTTGTGTTGGTGAATAAGCCAATTAGTGGGTTTGGTAACTACTAAGTGTTGTTGTTAGGGCTGCATCAATATACCATGATACACAAATATTGTGATATTTCTTTTAACGATACAAATATTGATATTGAAACAGCATATCAATACAAATATGGTACAGTACATATTTTAATAAATTATGTTTTTGCTGCAATAAATTCAGTTTTATTACACACCTTGTCCTGCTCATGACAATGATAAATTAAATACAACTTGAGGAATAAAAACCCTGCTAGTCCACGAGTGATATTTTTTATGGAATGTACATGCATGCGACCATGTGGTCTTCCAAAAAAATGTCTGCTATACAAACCCAAGCCTGCAAGTAGAACAAAACCTGGTGCCTGGGTTAATTTACAACTGTCTCAATGTCTTGTTCTTCAAGTGCAGTTCTTTTGTATATACACTGTATATATATTGTTACAGGATCAATTTTGTATCCTATTGTGACATCTGTATAGAGATATATATATTGTATTGTGAAAAATCTTACATTGCAACCCTAGTGATTGTCTGAAATGCCAACTGTTTCTGTAGATGAACTAGCCAGTGGTGTCTTACCAAGAAACAGTGGGATAAGGATTTAACCCTGCTTAATCACTAGGATTATTTTATCCCTAGATTAGCACTTTTTATCCTAGGGATAAATTTGTCATGGCTTTGAGCAATACAGATATTTTATTCTAGGCTTAGTTTGACTTCTCCAAGGATAAGACTGAGAAGTAGCCTTTCTTTGAACAACTAGGTCCAATTGTAAAACTTTTAACTTAGTTTTCATCTGTTCTGATCATTAGAAGCCAAGCAGTAGCCATCAGCCAGGCCCTCTTGGACTCTGGTTGGTTGGAACCTGTCCCTAACACCAAAGATGACACTGTGTTTAAGGATGAATATGTTCTCTACCAACCAGGACAAGTAAGATGTCTCTAGTTTAAAGATTTTGTGTTGAGATAAAATTTCAAACAACAATACTGCTGTATATAACTGAAGAGTGCATTTGCAAAAATAGCATATTAAGTGACTGGAAAATTTAAGGTCATGAACAACTTACTTTAACATGAAGAACAAATTAATGTTTCTTCAATTTATTATAACTATGGTGTTTAAAGTCAGTCAAATTATACAAGCATACATTATATTGTCATCACTAAAATGACACCAAGAGGATACCAAGCATGAAATCTTGATGATGTAGATTTGAGATGAGTGTTTGGTAGCATCAGTTTCATGATAACAAGGAGCTTTAGTTAACAAATATTATATGAGCACAGAACAAAACTGCAAGCCACAAAATGATAATTTCAAGATGAACATTAAATACCATCTGATTTAGTGTTAAACAATGTTGAATCTTTTCTACTTAGAATGCATTCGCACTTGGTGCCTGAGCACTAGTGCCTGGGCACCAGCACAAAAGGAAACTAACAAAAAACATGTGCACACAGGGTATCAGTGCCCACTTCAGTGCCCAAGTACAAGGTAGACTCGGACACAGGCACTGTGCCCGAATTCAGGCGTGGGTACTTGAAAAAAAGTTGTGTTCACATTTATTTAGTGCTCAGCAAGAATCATATTCGGGCACCGTGCTCAGGCACCAAGTGTGAACGCAGTCTTAGACAACTATTGTTCTTACTAGTATTAACTGATCATACTGTACTGTTTAGAGTTCAATGCGTGAATCATTCGTTAAACCACGTGGTCCTTCATTGCTGTTTTCTGAAGCTGATTTGGTTGATGATGATGGCGCTGATGATGCAGAAGAAGACAGTGATGACACTGTTCCTCAGTGGTTTCGGCAGCTCTCAGATTACAGCAATGACTTTGAAAACCGTGAATCCATGGAGGTACATTATTTTATACAATGTAGTTAGTAAGGACCCTGTTCCAGTATTTATTTATTATAAGTACTGATATTATTTTCTAGAAAGGTCCAGAGACTCATTTATTTCCTTCATTTCGGATCCCAAAGGAAATACACTTGATGAGTCCCAGTTATCAAAGTTTGAAGTCTTATCCATAATTCATCACTGTCAGTGTTATTATAATTTTAATACTAGATGAGAATTGACAAGTTTGTGCTTTGACATTATTTTCACTCAAATAATTTCAGTTTCAGTTTTTTAAATGTGAAATTTAGTCTGCTGCAATTCCTTTTGAAGCCTTCCAGCTATGGTTGAGACATTATAATGATGTTTTCACCAGTCTGCTGTTTGTGTTTTTAAATTTAACCAACAGTTAATACCTAATTCCAGTTGTTTTCTGTGTCCCAGGGATGTCTATGCAAAAAATAATTAAGGACACAAAAGTGTTGAAATGCTCTCCTTTCACAAGGATGCAGAGGATTTCAAATTTTGCATGTCCCGAATTATTTTTTCGCGTAATTATGTAGATTTTTGCATCAAATGAATACCCTATAAGTTAACAGTAAACTGCCACACTAGGGAGCACTGTGCAAACCAGTGCAGATTCATGGACAATCTTGTGAAACATTTATATTCTCTTAATTCTATAAAGGCATCAAGAAACTGATTTATTTTAATTAGTAGTTGAATTATACATACCGGTACATGTAGTAAGGGTAGAGAATGTTTGTAGTACATTAATGTTTTGTAGTGAGATTAATATTAGATATTGCTTCCCAGGTCAGTTTGGACACAACTGAAGTTGCAGAGACAGACAAACAATTGGGTGGCCATCCTGCATTAATAGGTACAGGTACTGTAGATTTATAGTGTTTTGTTTTTTAGTTGAACATCACACTACCACATTTCATTCCAGAAGTTGGTGAACTTCTCACCAGTTCTCTAAACAGATGCCACTTCATACTATTCACCTTTTTCTAGCTCAACCTTGCCTGATTTGATTACCCTGCAAACAAAAGCCCTTCTTTTACGCATTTGAGTAATATGAAAGATACCAGTTTGCCAAAATCTTGTTGTTTTTCTGTTAAGGGGCTCAACCTGTTTCGTGGCATGATTGTGCAATCTTTCTAATGTATAGCAAAAGATGTTAAAAAAAAGAACTGCTGTTACAAATAATTCAAGTACAATTCTGCCCTAAACACTGAAAATATGATACAGATGGCTTAATTTCGAGGGCGATTGAAACAGATTACAGTTCCAAGTGAGTGTTGAAGCAAATTTATTGATTAATGCAACATAATGCCAAAATACCAAGAAATACTTTTGGAAAGCAGCAGTTTTGCATGAAACAGCCAACTGCACCTTTAAGCATGCATGCATGAGCTTTCTGCCAGATTTTTGGCAGAAACATTGCTTCTCAAACAGGCCTTACACCAGTTTCATTTTTTGTGCTTGTAGACCCGGTATAACTTCTGACGTTATGTATTTATCTCACAACCTAGCTGCAGTATATATTGATACTGTAAGGGGAAGATGGATTTGATACTGTAAATCTTGGGGAAAATGAAGTGGATGATCAGTTCCTCTATTCTCAAAACTATAATCAACTTATTTTATACTGATACTGTAAGGAGATGATAGATGTTGATGAACAATGATGTGTTCTGTCTTAGGAACCAAGCAGCTGGACCTAGACATCACAGGTCCAGCTAAGGAGTTGGAGGAAAGCTCAGGAGAAATGTCACTGCAAATGAACCTAGACCACTTTGGAGAGGTAAGCAAATGGCACTTAACATTCAATTTGTGTCAAGTGTGTGATTTCTAACTGAAAACAGCTGCACTGCTTGTGATAAACACCATTGTGGCTGAAGTTAGATCACTCTGGAATCTTTTGGCATATTTTGTTTTCAATCACTACCAATTTCAACTTTATCGAATAAATCAGTTTAAACTGTTCAACTAGAGTTCTAAAAACAGCTTTTCTGTGAGGTTTAAAACTTGTTTTAAATTGTTACATTGGGAGCACTATGGTTGCAACTCATCAAGTATTATGGTGGTCTATGATACATGTACACACAGTGATATGTTCAATCTCACTTACAGCTAGTGTAGCTTACAAATCTCAGATTATAGGATGGCAGTGGCTCCACTAATGGCTGCTGTAGGTTTTTGTATGTACTATCCAAATGCTTCATTTCCTTTTTATGTGAAGGTGTGTCAATGGAAGGAACTACAGACCCTAATTGTATTGCTGACCAAATAATGGGGCAATTTGCATTTCAACATTCTTCAGGATTTGTGATGTCCTTAAAGTGCACCTAAATGCAAAAAAAAATTTTCCCCAAAAAAATTAAGCGTATTTTTTGAAGTATTTTGGTGCAAAAATTTTTTGATTTGGTTAAATCCTCAAATTTTTATGTGTTTTCGAAGTGGTAAAAATTTGCGTAAAAAAGCCCCATGTTGGTCCCACGACCGAGTCTTGGGAGGTATGGGTCGA